>JAKELI010000481.1:0-35174 GCA_021525025.1 Lactarius hengduanensis
GCTTACGTAGTGCTCTTGAAATCGTTTCTCCGCAACATCACGTACATCGTCATTTGGGCTTCCGAAATCTTCCACATGGATTTGGACATTTCGCAGGAATTGATCATATTTTGTAAACACAGCAATCACAGGGACTGAACATTATTTGTTAAATACAGCCACGAATCTCCGTAACGACGCACCATTCCGTTCAGGACAGATGTCCTTGAAAAATTTCAGATCGAGTTGTGGTCGCTGGTTGTCCATCGGTACGCAGTACCTAATATGGCCGTCAGTTGTCGTAATCGCGAACACCTGGGAATCCAACCATATCACATGTAATCTGTCTCGCAGTCGTCCTTTTCCACACTTGCTTTGAATGAATTTGCGCAAAATGTCGAGTTCCCCTGCGCTACCTGACTCGATCCCGCGAGAATCGTGAAAAACGTAGCCCCGATGATTGGAAAACACAAGTTCGTCTTCGATCGTGTGCTCCCCTCTCTGGCTACATTTTAGAGGCAACCGAAGAGAAGTACCACTGTCACTTACATCCATGGATGGGTCGAGTTTAACCTGGTCAGCAGTGAGATCAGATTAGCAGATGAAAGGTTGGACTACGTACCTCTTCTCCTTCCCGGTAAATGATGGGGCTCTCTGTCGTTTCGCAGATTCTCTTGAGGATCGACGTCTTGCCTGCGTTCGCCCTTCCTATAATGAGCACTCGAAACTGGACTTCTGGGATCCGACGAAGCGGCTGCTGAGAATTCATTGGAGCGATGGTGTTTGTGAAGGTCGTCTGAGAGCCAAGAACGCGAGTGACGTCTGCCGGCTATAGGAGCAATTCGACGGCTTTCTGGCACCAGAGAACAACCAAAGACTCACGGATTTAGATTTCCTGTACACAAAAGTCACGGTAACGCGATGGTTGCTATCTGTGAAGCCGCTCAGCAAGAAGTGGACTGTACTGGGAACAAGACATCGCCACCTTCCAGACGAACAACCTTGTCGACTCCGAACTTGTATGGCTTAAACTCGACGGAAACCTCAGCAACCTTTTTTTTGAAAAGCCCTCGCTGGATAGTCAACGTAGCACTTGTGTGAGTTTTAAGATAGCTACACGGAATAAATTAGCATTCGACGGTGAGTGCAAACACGGCAGATGACACGAACATGTCGAGGTTCCAATGAACGAGGGCGCCGTTCTTGAATTTGTCAGACTTGCGTGTGGTGCCGGCATCGTCCTTGAACACGAGCTCGAGATCGGATGTAGGACGTGTCTCGATAAAATCGACAGATATTTCTACGCAACTATATTAATTATTCTCAGAACCAAAGGGAGGTCTTGTATACTTTTCAAATGAATATCTCTGTTCGTGAACCGGTCAGCTTATGCTCGAGAGGAAGTTGTTCGACTAACTGAGGTTGATCGTCCATATCAGTTACAGATCGTGAATTCGATTCCATCCCAATATATGATTAATTTGGTTGTTTAAGCTTGAGTGCTGTGTGAAGAACTCTGATGAAGCAGATGGGTGTACGAGCGACGGATGAAGGTAAGGCGCAAGTACAGTCGGAGACAAGCACAGCAGGATTCCGCAACCTTCCACGTGACTATCTCAACACGCCTGGAACCACGAACTCCTGTCAACTCTCCGATGAAACGGGGTTGTCGCCCTCGCCGATTGGCTCAACTTGTGGCCGTCAGTTGGCGTTTCAAAAATCCAACCTTTCTTGATTACACCAATTCCGCGTTATCAGAAACAGTCAACTCGACAACATCCCCTTCAATCACCCTTGTGACCCTCTCAACAACACACGCAAAAGACAAACCAAGCCTATCCCTTGAAGTACGCAACCAATTATTTTCGCTCAGGACGTCGGTCTGGCTCAGAACTCGAAAAGGACCCAGGTGCCTCAGGGCCAACGACGCAGGGGACGAGCACGTCATCTTGCTCGCTGACCTAGCCCCTGATCTGTCCCACCCATTCTCCTCCGCAGGACGCGAGTGACGGTGTTGTCTGAGCCCACGTTCTACTCAGCTGGGTGCCGCAGCCGACTAGTCGAAGAGGACGTGCGCGGGCGCGAGGCGGAGGGCAAGCAGCCCTGGGTGATTCCTGTTGGCGCTCATCGAGATCGGTACCTGTCTTCCGTGCCTTCTCTCTCACATGCCCGGCTGAAGCACCTCCTCCGCATGACAACCCCAATGTTATGGTCCCGGTCCGATATCAGCGCACAAATTACCTTTGTTGGCACCAGCGCACTCTTCCGCCTTCTCATGGTGTACGAGCCGCGCGGGGGCGCAGACGGTCGCATAATATCAGCTGAGATGCGTATTCACTGTCATTGTTCGAATCGAACTCCCGAAAGACGGTGGTCGACTCGATTAGGTTGGCTGAAATCGGCTTATGGTGTAGTAGAATAACGTCTCTCAATGTAATCTACTTATCTTCCACCGGACATACCAGTACCGATGTGTGTAAATGTGTATCTTTTCTGATACACGCTCGGAGCAGCAAGTTCGTCGTAAATTCGACTATACTGTACTTGGCCAATAGTGCAGCTCTTCTCAAGAAGAGCGAAGCGCGCGATCGGGAAGAGTTTAGACAAGCTGATGAGTTGTTTAGTACGTGTCGTGTTATATACACGGTGGGAGTAACGTGATGAATATGAGCTTTACGACGGAACTAGACAGCTATAATGCGAGGATATCGGGTAGCGATCGTGCAGGATCAATAAAAAGGAGTGTGGCCGTCTGGATGGGGACCCGAACCCTTTTCACCATAGAAAAAAGATCAAGTCGTAACGAGTGTGGCGATCGAATGAGAGAGATATGTGCGCAAAGAAAACATCCAAAAAATGAGCATACACGAGTTCAGTTCACGCGTACCCACTCCCCCCGCTCAAGTTCCCAATGAGCCCCCGAAGGAAACACGACGCAGCGTAATCCCGATCCCAGTGGAGGTCGTGTCCACAGCGCGAGACGCGACGGGCCTTCCTCCGCCTTCGCAGCCTCGGTCGGCAGAGAAGTCCGCAGGCAGAGCGTACGGAGCGCCTGCACGTTCGGTACTATTGTATCTGGACCTTTGCACATGCACACACCTTTGCACATTTCAGAGATCCAAGCAGATCATAGCTTTCCCGCTATAATTTCTTCTCAAAATAAAAACTGCAGATATAGTAGGTTCTATAGATACAAGATCATGAATAATATTGAAGATCTATACAGATTTGCGACCACAAAAAAATCAATATTCCGGGGAAGTGGTCCAGTGCAGGGATTCACACCCCCAGATCCCAACGATCTCAGTATTTCTAGACTTTTTTTATTTATTGGGACAACAGAATACACAGGATGTACCATATGTGAAGAGTTTAGAGTCAATACATTGAGGCGATCGAGCTGTAGAAACGAAACTCACCTGAGTGCACCCAAGGGTGACAAGGAGGTGACAAATTCGAGCTCCTCTTCCGGAACAAGCCGGAAATGTGCGGAACTATGTGATCTGCATGTAAGCACAGTCTGACAAATCTGACACATTCGCTTGCCGAATGCTGCCATCAGCGTGATTGTGTGACGACAGTGTGCAAAGGTGCGGAAAACTTGAATGTCTGCTACCCTTTGAAAAACAATAAAAATAAAAATACTACACAGTGTGATATAGATAGCTTTATGACTGTGTACAATTTGAGGTGCCTACGATGTGTTGTTGAAGCTACAGAAAAAGTTTATTGATTTTGAGCAAAGGTCCAGATACGATAGTACCTCCAGTCCCGCGCCCGTATTTCCCAGTGCGCTCAATAACCGCCCACGGGTACGCACGTCCACGTCGGGCGCGAGTACGAGTCCGAGCTCTTTCAGCGCGCCGCCGAGCGCGCCAAACAGGGCCGCGGGGCGCAGGCCGTCGTACAGCGTGCTCGCAATGTGTAGCGTCACGCGGCGGAGCGGACGGCCAGGAGCAAGCGCGGCTGCGAGGCCAGGACTGCTATCGAGTACGGCAAGGCGCGGGACGGCGGCTGATGGGACGTCCTGCGCTGTGGGTGGCACGCCGACGAAGTGGGGTAGAGCTAGGTGGGTGAGACGCACACGCGCGGGCGCGGCGAGAAAGCCGTCGAAGAACGCGTAGGGAAACGTGTCTGCGAGCAGCGTCAGGTGCGTGAGCGTACCCGGCGCCGCGGAGAGCAACTCCGCGTCGAAGGCTGGTAGCGTCAGCGCCGACAGCGCGCGCATCGATCGGAGCGCCAACGCCAGCGCGAGTACGAAGGACGGGCCGTGCGCAGGCAGGTAGGCGCGCAGCGTCAGCGTCGTCACGAGCGCCGCGAGATGTGGCGCGCCTGCTAGCCGCGCGACGCAGGCGTCAGCGTCGTCTGCGGACAGCTCAAGCGTGCGGTAGAGCGCCAGCTGCGCGGCGGCGCCGAAGCGCTAGATGCGGGCTAGGACGGACAGTCGCGAGCGCGGGACGTGCCCCAGGACAAATGAGAGCGGGATCGGAAGGCTCTGGCGCGCCTGCTGTCGGGCAAGCCGTGGGGTGCGTGGCTCGAATACCTGTGGGGAAGTCACTATGATGCGCTGGGGTGGTGGTGGAGGTGCATGCGTGGACTCGGTCGGGGAGTGCAGGAATGCGGGTGAGCTGAGTGTGCGGGCGCGGGTGGGGTGCGTCTGGAAGGAGGACCGTGCGCTGGGTGGGACGACGTATGTCAGTACGCTTGGGAACAACTCGGACATGCGCGGGAAGGTAGGTGAGACAGGCGAATCTGCGTAGGCCATGTCCAGCTCCGAGATAATGATAATACTACCACGTCGCCCGAGGCCGCTGGGAGAACGGATATCCGAAGATGGAAGCGATGGCGAGCGGCCAGGAGAGCGGGGCCCTGGGACACTGGAGATGTGGGAAAAGGCCTTGGAGGAGGGGCGTCCTTGACTCCTGCGAAAATGTAACTTGGAAGGTCTTCCACCTGTGCAGGGACATCGAGATGGAGGATTGAGATGTCGACGAGATTGTAGATGGTGAATGCATGAGACTGGGCGTGTCTGATGTCGAGATTTTGGGACTGCTCGAACCTACGCATGAAGGACGGCATGATGCAAGGAGGAGGAAGAGGGAGTCGTGGGGGGTAAAGGGAACAGATAGGTCAGAAGCAAGGCCACCCAAGTGGAGTGTGAATGAGTATTTTGAAGCCGTGTGCAGGATGGTGATTTGCAATAGAAGTTGAACTGAATCTCCGAGGTCTGCGGAGATGGGCGGCCATGCCAGAGGGTGCAAAGAATCGCTAGTCACGCATTCTCGTCGATCTTGGTTCTTCGATTTTGATTCTGCCCACGTCTTGACGATCATCGGGTCCCGCCTTTGACGAAGACATTCCCGGTTTCGGCGAAGCGAAATGTTGAGTTTGTGCTCTCTTCACACGGCGCTCAGCATGAGGCGGGCTGTCATGGACCACAACAACCATAACTTTGAAAAGCGATGGTCAATGCAGCACTCGTGTGGGTCCTAACATAGCCGTGCAGAATTAATTAGCATTCGACAGTGAGGGAAAAGACGGCTAATGACACGAACACGTTGAAGTTCCAACGAATAAGGATGCTGTCCTTGAATTTGTTCGACTTATGCGTGACACCGGTATCGTCCTTGAAATTTGAAAACGAGCTCGAGGTCGGATGTAGGGCGTCTCTTGATGATATCTCTGCGCAAATAGATCAGTTCTGCTCAGAGACAATGGTAGGTCCTATATACCCTGCAAATAAATATCTCTGTTTCGTGAATCGGTCAGCCTATGCTCAAGGGCCCGACGAGGTGAAGCTGTTCGACTAACTGAGGTTGATCGCCCATATCAGTTGCAGGTCGTGAATTCGATTCCATCCCAAGATATGAGAAATATAGTATTTCGAGGTTGGGCGTTGTGTGAAGAACTCTGATGAAGCAAAGATGTACGAGCGACGGAAAGAAGTAGAGCTGGGAGGCCCAGGAAGGTCGTGAGACACGCACGTGTGAAAATAGCACAGCCGTTGTTTTGTTCCTACAACAAGCTTGGAACCGCCAACTCCCGTCTCTTGTCTTCAACTCTCCGATAATATGTAGTCGACCACGCCGTTTGGCCCGACTTGTGGTCTCTCAAATATCCCTGGACTCCCTGGTGCTGACGCCCTAACCTTTCTCATCATTTCATGTATCGTAGCAGACAGTCAGCTCGACAACGTCACCGTCAATCACCCTTGTGGCTTCTCAACAGATGCAAAAAAGCTTACCCTTCAATAAAGTATGCACTCAATTATGTTCGCTCAGGACAATACGACTAACATTGGTCTGGCTCAGAACTCAAAAAGGATCCAAGTGCTCGCCTGCCCGATCTTAAAGTCAGCATCATCCCTTCCATCTTACTCACGAACGACCTGGCCATTGACCAGTTCCGTCCAGTCTCCGCCAGGCCACCGGTCACCTGCATCGCGTGACGATGGCGTCCCAGTGCAGACTCATCGTTAACGTCGCTTTCGTCGCCATGGCGACGTCCCATCCGCTGCATCGGAGCTGGCTTCGGAAAGACGAAGGAGCAGCCGTAGCAGCTCTACATCCGCGGGCTCGCCACCATATTTCTCGTGCTTGATGCGCAAGTGATGCGCACCATCCGGCTAGGTGCCGCAACGGACCGGTCGAGGAGGACGTGCGCCGGCGCGAGGCGAAGGGCAAGCGGTCCTGGGGGGTTCATGTTCGCGCTCAACAAGATCGGTTCGT
The DNA here is from genome assembly GCA_021525025.1 of Lactarius hengduanensis. NCBI lineage: Eukaryota > Fungi > Basidiomycota > Agaricomycetes > Russulales > Russulaceae > Lactarius > Lactarius hengduanensis. The sequence continues at coordinate 6,708 of JAKELI010000481.1, forward strand.
GCCTTCCGTCTCCATACTTCCTTCCCGGATAGACCTGGTACTACGCGAAAATGTCTACACACGACTGAAGCACCTCCACCCAAGCACATCCGCCCTATGACCCTAATATTACGCTTTCACTCCTTGGTCTGGTACCAGCGCACGGATCACCTCTGCTACTACACCGGTGCTCTCTCTCTTCCGCCTTCTCAAAGTGTACAAGCCGAGCGGGGAGCGCAGACGGTCGCCTTACATCTTTAGGTCTACATTTTTAGGTTTGGTATGCGTCCAGTGCTTACTCTCCACACCCCGCTCAGTCCGCCTGCTCGACGACATCACCGTCAATGCGTCATCGTGTCATGGCCGTAAGCAGCTTTTCACCAGACAATCGAACAACATCCCCGCGTTACAGCCCCCGTGCATACAAAGCAGATGAAGCAGGCCAGTATCTCACTGCCTACAGACAGTTCGAGCGCCGCACGCTCACACTAATCTACGAGCGCTTGAACGAGGCCCCAGATGCGCTCCTACGCACAACTCTCACAGGCATTCCACGCGCGAACAGGACGGACGCCGAGACGCTCCGTGCGTCATTTGGCGTGCATGCACTTGGCCACCTTCCCTTTTTTCTGACTGGAAGTGTTACAGAGTCTCACGATGATCGCACAGGCTGATACGCGCCTCCTCGTATTTGGCCTGAAAGGGGTCGTCAGGTCGAAGGACGCGTTCGCGCGGCCGGCATGGCTGCCGATGCACTCCCAGCTCTCTCCTGATCCAACGGCGGCGCACGGCGATGCATCATCCAAGCGCTTGCACGAGGAGAGGGAGTGCCCACAGTGGGACACGAGCTCGACAAGGTCGCCGCGTTGCCGCCGAAGACGAGATCATCCAGCGTGTTGTCAGCGACGACAATCGCGCCTACGCGGGGCGTAAAGCGGCAGTGGGCCTGACACGTGCCAGCGTATTTCGGAGGGTGCTTTGGGGCTTTACTACACATTGGTTTTATCGGTTATGATTAATTAGCATGAATATAGATCGGAATCACTGAGAGTCGATGGGCCGATTGTCCGGGAAACCTCGGTAAAGACCGAAGCACGTGTGCATCATGACGGCATCCTGGCACCGCCGTCACCCCGACATAACTTAGGTTAGGTCAACTACGCCGACCTATGGCTCTCAAATATCCCTTCGGCCACGCTCCGACCTTTCTCACATTCCTCTCGCTTACGCCTAGTTCATCATGAGAAGGAACAGTCAACTCGAAGCACCGTCCTCTATCGACCTTGTAACGCCCAAAATAAACCAAGCCTGCCCCTCAAGTGAATATACACCCGATTTTTGTCGCGCGAGACAATGCAGCTAATCCTGTGTTGGCGCAGAACCCCAAAACGATACAGGCGCGGCGCACCTGCCTCGTCACAACGTCCGCAACGCAGATGCCCCGTACGTCTGCCGTCCATCCCTGTTCATTTTACTCGCCGACCTGGCCACCGATCCGCCCCGCCTAGTCTTCGACGCACGACGCACGGCACAAAGACGTGATGACGACGTCCGAGCCGACGCTTTCGTTGCTCGCGTGGCTGACAGCGTCCGCACGACATCCCGTCCGCTCTAACCTCTGCCAGGGGCGGCAAAATGAAAGAGCGCTACATCCACACGCCACCCAAGGTCGTCGACGAGCCCGACGTTTTACTGCTCGTACTCACGACCCAGCCGGAGCCACAACCAGCTGGTCGAGGAGGAAGTGCGCAGATGCAAGGCGGAGGACAAGCGACACGTATTCGTGTTCAACATTATCGGTGCGTAGTTGTCTTTCTCCATCCCCCTACACTCTCAAAAGTTATTGAATAGACTTGGTGCCCCGCAAGAGCGCTCAGGCATCTGCTGTGGTACCTCCCGCTCCGACGATGCCCTTCCGCTCCGTGAGCTCGCGCCAGCGCACCAACCTCTCCTTTGGCACTGCACCGGCGTTCTCTTCTCCTTCTCAATGCACACAAGCCGAGCATCATCCGTTGGGCGTCGTTGTTTTCCCGAATGTCGCCTAAAGGTAGCCGAATCAACACCCTCGAGCGCGTGAGGTGGGCCGCTTTCCTTTTCTTCGTGCCCGCTCGATGGTGACTATCGTTAAGACTGTGCACGTGAAGGTACGTTCCGTGGCGTCTCAGCCGGTGGGACGTATGAAGGAGTTACAATATGTTCAGCTCGAGCATGTGCTACGGAGAGTCAACTCTCCAGGTGTTATATTGACAACGACGAGGGAATGCAGGGACGAAGTACTCCTGCGTAAGGCGGTCAAACTGGAGGGCGTCTACAACCCCACGTCCGACGATGTACGTTCTGTACTCTTCCTCCCATCTCGGCTCCACTCCAACTCTTCTCCGCCGCATGTCACAGATATCCCCCCCAGGCCGAGCTAAAAATCTGAAGAATGCTCATAGTCCCACATTCAACACAACACTCAATCCACGAAGCGCACTCGGCACGGGTCATCACCTCAAAGGTCGGTCTGCTTCCAGTCCTCCTTATCTTTCCTGATTGGCTTACTCTCGCCTCGTCGTTACGTCTCCAGGAGGGCTGAATCTCGACCATCCCCAGTCAAGCCACCTCGTGTATGTGTGCGATGGCGTGAGCTTGGAGTTGCGTGCCCGAAAGCGGAGGAGGCGGTGGTGACGTTGCTGAAGTCATGCATGCACAGGAGCTGAAGTGGGAACGGCATATTCGTGGTCACGTGCAAACTAGGTCAAGATAGAGGTGGCGGTATAGAAGCAAGAGAAAGGCGCTATTGTTGAGTACGCGTTGTGTTATGTACAGTGAGAATAACATGATGATATACGAGCTTTACGACGGAACTATAGACAGCTATATGCGAGGATATCGGGTAGCGATCGTGCAGGATCAACAGAAAGGAGGAGTGGCCGTCTGGATGGAGACTCACACCCTTCGGTTCGAGTCATAACAAGTGTGGCTATCGAATGAGAAAGGTATGCGCGCAAATAAAATACATTCCAAAACTGAGAAGAAAAAGGACCGCACATGGTTTACTTTACGCCTACTCACTCACCCCACTCGAGTTCACAGGTGCGCCTCCGAAGAGCATGACGCCAGCGTAATGTGGATCCCAGGGAGGTCGTGACCACTGTGCGAGACGCGACAGCCTTCTTCCGCCTTGGCAGCCTTGGTTGCCAGAGTAGCCCGCAGGTGGAGCGTGCGGAAGCACCTGCACATTCGACAATAGCGAGCTGACCTGCTTGTACAACGCTTGCAGCGAGACCTAGTACCGATCAGTCAGAGCCAGAGCCAACGTGGACAGCTGACACGTACCTCATCTGAAGTCGTCGAGTCGAGACAGCTCGAGTCAGCTCGGAATCCAGCATTCCCGTACCACGCCGTACCACCCCCAAACTAACGGAAGACTTGAAAAATTCAATGACATCTTGAATAATGAAGGGACCATCCCAGCGCTGGTGGAGTTTCGTACCGGCTTCATGTCGCCGTTTTACCAAATCTCCAATACCAAGCCTTTCTCCCGGTATTCTTCTTCACACTGGAGTGCTTCCTTTTCCAACCGCGACGTCGCTCGATGACTGGCCTCTCGTCGGAATCGAGCCAGACTGAACATGCTCCAACCTTCGCTGTTGGAGGAGCTCAAAAGTTTTCTTCGTCCATTGGATTACGTTTGAACACCTCGCGGGTCCTTTCACTCGTTGAGTGCGCTTCCCTTCCATACATCAGGAAGGTGACACACCCGTGGATGAACTAGTGCGTGCTCGGTGAGCGAGCAACGCGTCGGGAAGGAGTTCGTCCCACTGGTTCTGCCTTTGAGGTGCGGTCATCTTGGCTTGCATCTGTGTCAAGATGAAATTTTCAAGTCTTCCGTTAGTTTAGGGGTGGTACAGCGTGGTACGGGAATGCTGGATTCCGAGCCGACGGTGCATGTTCTGCATATCGTACGACAAGAACTCCCCTCCGTTATCGGCGAGAAGGATCATGGGGCTTCCCGGTGTACACGATGTAGCATCTCGACGACAGCATCGCTCGATCGCTGCGGTATGGCCTGCGCGATCGTCCAATCGCCTGCGCCCTGTGGCCCTATTTTCAAAATTTTAAAGCTAAAACAAAAATTAATTTATTATGTTTGGCAGCGCACCGAAGGAGTTTGTGCTCGTTCTTGCGTCGACGAAGTGGGGTAGCGCGAGGTGGGTGAGACGCACGTGGCGAGGAAGTCATCGAAGAACGCGTAGAGCAGCGTGACCTTGACCGGCGCTGCGGCGAGCAGCGCCGACAGCGCGCGCATAGAGCGGAGCACCAGTGTCAGCGCACGTACGAAGGATAGGCCCTGCGCGGGCGAGTAGGCGCTCGGCACAAGCAATCGTCACGAACACCGCGAGATGTGGTGCGCCGGCCAGCCGTGCGACGCGTGCGTCTGCGTCATGGTATAGCGCGAATTAGGCGGCGGCACTAAAGCGCTTCGAAATGTGGGGTGAGGATGGGCGGCGTGGGACATGCGCCAAGACAAATGAGAGTGGGATTGGAGGGTATTGGGGCGCCTGCTGTGTGGGCTGCGCAGCTCGAATGTCTGTTGGGTGCACTACGACGCGCTGCGGCGGTGGGGGTGAGGTGCAGGTGCGGACTTCGGTTGGGGAGTGCCACGGGTGAGTACTGTTATCCATTGGAGCGACAGGAGCAAGAGTGCGTCGATCAATTCTTTCGATCGTTCACACGGTTCACCTTCCTTATTCATTTGGCCGGCTTGATCCTCATCGACCCATGTCAATGTCTCAATCCCGTCATCGGGTGCATGTCAACGTTGGTGATATACCACCCGACTACCAGGACTGATATGCTTCTCCTCAGGTCTCTCCATCTTACCTATATATTCCACCGGCCGATTGTGTATTATTCGGTCGCAGCCGGAGATATCACCGTCTCCACCCAGACTAAGTACATCCACCACCAGCGCAAAGAACGTCTGGGCCGGGCCTACAACCTCCGCATTTTACTTCTCATGCAGGCCCCATGTTTGATATCGTGCGTCGCTCCCACCTACTCCGAGTCTTACGCATCTCGCTCATCCTCCAGCTATTCGAGAGCTGATGGGAGTCTACCTTCTCAAGAGCATCACCATTGTTGTGGCCTGGTTCCTCACCAAATGATGGAACCCACATGCCCAAACTACAGCCCTCGCAAACACTCGCGTACGCATGCAAAGAAAACGAGGCAACCCAATACCTTGCAGCCTACGAGTAGTCCAAGCACCGCCCGCCCATGCTGATCTGCGAGCGCATGTTCAAGACCCCAGGTGCAGGTTTACGCGCGGCGTTCACGAGCATTCCGCGTCTGAACAGGACGGACTTCGAGCCGCTCCGTGCGTCATTACTGCACCCGGACCCCCCTGCACTTCACAGGCCTCCTGCCCTTGTCCCCGGACTTCTCTCCCCAGCTCCGTGCCTCCCCAGATTCGGCTTGAAAAAGGTCACCGGGCCGAAGGACGCGTTCAAGCGACCCTTCCGCATGGGCACGACAGGCGAGGCCCCCCAACCAACTCCCCCTTTTCTGATCCTGCGGCGGCGGGCGATGATGCGGCATCCATGCCCGGGGGCGCGAGGAGAGGGAGAGCCCACCCTGGGACTTTGATTTCATGGTCGCAGCCCGGGGTGATGTATGGTGTCTTAGCGCTCTGCCTCTATTGACCTTGTAAGTTCATATGCCAGTGTCAAATTCCTATTCCGCATCATCTCACTGACGTTGATTCATCTTAGGAAGAAAAAGTCCAACAGTTTATTTTTCAGTCGATATGAAGAAGCTAATCCTTCGCCTTAAATCAAGTATTCACTCGGCCATCGTCGAGCAGGACAGTGCACTCATATCGCACCGGCGATGGACTCAAGAAACATCCAGGCGTCCCGCATTTACCCAACCTCAAGTTCCACAGAGAAGAAAAGCGACTTCTCCGCTTCGTCCATGCCGACCCGTTCCGTCCAGTCCCCACCACAGGGACATACGATGATGGTACCGAGCTGACACTCTCATCGCTCGCATGTCTGGTAGCAATGCACGGCGTCTCTCCCGCTGGACCGGAAATGCCCTCAATTGGGAGCGGAAAGACGAAGGTGCAGGAGGGAAAGGCGAAGGGAAAGCGATTCTGTTCGTGCTCAACACGATCGGTGAGTGTTCGTCCGGCTGTCTCCATGCCCCTTCCTCTCTCTAATTCTCAGATAGGCCTGGTGTCGTAAGGAGAAGGAGTGCCCGCCGTGGGACTCGACAAGGGCACCGCGTTGCCTGCCGAAGACGAGATCGTCGTCGGACGATGACACCGCCCATACCCTGCGTGCAACGCGGCGGCGGGCCTGACACGTGCCACCGGGGTATTTCGGAAAGGGACGTGGCTAGGAGGCTTTACTACACGTTGGTTGCAAGTACGTGCTGTAGACTGTATTTGCGATAGCACGTAATCCGGGGTCTGAATATGGATCTGAATGATCTGAATCGCTGAGAGTCAATGGGTCCTCGGCGAGAACGCGAGAACGCGAGACACCGTGAGAGACATCCACGTGTGAAAATAGAGCCGTTGTCTGTTCCTCTACGACTTCTCATTCATGGCGACATCCTGGCACCGCCAACTCAGGTCTCTTATCCACGATACCCGACAAAGGGTAGTCGCGAACGCCGTTTGGCTCGACTCAGGGCCATTGGTGTTTCTCTCAAATTCCCCTAGGACCAACTCTCCGCCTCTTCTTACAACCCTCTCATTTACGCTACCATGGGGAGAAACCGTCAGCTCGTCGCGCAGGATAATGCGACTAACATTGCGCCGGCGCAGAACTCAAAACCATCCAGGCGCCGTGTACCCTGCCTCATCACAAAATCCGCAGCGCAGATGCTCCGTACGTCTCCCGTCCATCTCCGTCCACCTTATCCGCCGACCTGTCCACCAATCCGTTCCGCCCAGTCTGAGCCGCGCGACCCACGGCACGAAGACGCGACGATGACGTCTGATCCGTCGCTTGCGTGGCTAACAGCGTCCGCCATCATGCACCTCATCCAGTTCGCTGTGTCGGAGCAAGCCTCCGTCGGGAGCAGCAATATGAAAGAGCACTATATCTGCCCCCTACCCAAGGTCGACTGCGGGGCCGACGTTTTACTACTCGTGCCTGGTTCCCACGATCCGGTCGCCAGCAGGTCGAGGAGGAGAGGTGCGAAGTGGAGGGCGAGCGGCTCGTGTTCGTGCTCAATATTGTCGGTGCGTAGCCGTCTGTCTCCATTCCCCTTCATTCTCCAAATTTATTGGATAGACTTGGTACCGCGCGAGAGTGCTTAGGCATTCACTGTAGCACCTCCGCCTCCAGGCCGACGATGCCCTTCCGCTCCGTGGGTTCGCACCAGCGCACTATCCTCTCCTCCTCCGACTCAAGCCCAGTGGCACCGTTGGGCGTCGTCATCTTCTCGAACGCCGACAAAGGCAGCCTAATCGACACACTCAAGCGCGTATGGTGGGCCGCTTTCTTTTGTTTCGTACCCGCTCGATGGTGACTATCATTAAGATGCGTACAGGAAGGTGCGTTCCGCGGCGTCCCAGCCGGCGGGACGTACGAAGGAGTTACTACAATATTTTTAGCTCGAGCGTATGTTACGGATAATCGACTCTCCCGGTGTCGTCTTTGACAACGATGAGGGAATACAGGGATAAAATGTGGTCTTGTACTCCTGCGTAACGCGGTCAAACTGACCCCACGTCCGACGATACCTTCTGTGCTCTTCCTCCCGTCTCGGCTCCACTCCAACACTTCTCCCCCGCATGTCACGGATATCCTCCCCTAGACACAAGCTGAAGATCTGAAGAATGTTCATAATCCCACATTCAACACAACGCTCGAGTTCACGAAGATGCTCGCACCCAGCACGTGTCATTTCTTCAAAGTCGGCCTCCTTCCGGACCTCCGTTCTTTCCTCATTGGCCTACTCTCGCCTCTTCATTACATCTCCGGGGGGGTTGAATCTTGACCATTTATAGTCAAGCCTCCTCGTATATGCGTACTGGAGACTAGGTGATGATATGAACTCAGAGTTGCAGGCCCAAAAGCAGAGGGTGCGGCGTTGACGTCAATGGAGTCGTGCAAGCACAGGAGCTGAAGTGGAAACGGTATCATCAATGCATATTCGTGGTCTCGAGAGAATACTAACTAGGTCGAGATATAGGTAACGGTATAAAGGCAAGAGATATTAGTTGGGGAAACGAGATCACACGCAAGACGAAAGAGATGCAGTGGTGAAAGACGACGGAGACGAGGCGTAAAAATCAATGGGGTATTGGTAAGCACCGTATGTGTCAATGGAAAGGGATGGGCAAGGTTGTATTGTACTAGGACTGGGCAGATGTACTCAACAGGAAATAAAAACAATGTTCATCGTGTTTGCGTCTTCACAGTGGACAGCGAGTGCATGATCATGAAACCATCGGCGAAGTGGACAAAGGCTGTGATGACGCGACGAGCATGGGACGACAAGGAGGAGGGCAGGCCAAGGCGGAGGTAAGTAGTTCTGTTCGTGTTCGTGCTCAATAAGATCGTCTGCGAATTCCCACGCATGGCTGAAGCACCTCAAATCACGGCGCAACTCTACTACAGTAGTAGGATTGTATGCATCCAGTGGTATCATGATCCGCTCGAGTGACGCTGTGTAACGCGACGCACTGTTACTTTTCGGGCCAGTTCCGGCGAACGATGATGGCAACTGGATCAGGTTGCAGTTTCGGTGCAGTACAGGGGGAGAAAAGTACACGATTTGCGAGATTTTGTCAGTTGCTGAGTACGTATAGTAACATGATGTATACGAGCTTCACGACGGGACTACTATAGACAGCCTTGATGCGAGAATAGCGAGCGGCGATCGTGCATGGGTCGACAAAAAAAGGAGAGTTGGACGGTAGCGGTATGAGGACACCCGCGCCCTTCTCTTCAAAGAAAAGTCAAGTCACAATGGATGTGATGAGAGATGAGAACATATGCGCGCAAACAAAAAGACGCCAGTGGAGGTCCTGTCCATACTCCATAGCGCGAGGCGCGACAGGCCTTCTTCTGCCTCAGTCGTCGGAGTAGCCCGCAGGCGGAGCGTCTGCATGGTTGGCAACAATTGCTTGTGAAGCGCTTACGGCGAGACCTAGATAATTCCGCAGCGATCAGTCTGAGCCCGAGCCGAGGGGGATGCAGTACCAGTGCAGTACCTCAAAATATAACCATCAGTTGTTGTAGTCGTGAACGCGTGAACACTCGAGACTCCAAACCATATCGCATGCAATCTGTCTCACAATTGCCTTCTACATACTTGTGTTGAATTTTTGAAAAATCTGGAGTTCCTGTGCTACCTGAGTCGGGCTGAGTCGGGCGGCATAGAGGAACTCCATTATGTTACAATAACCCGACTGAATTCCGCGAGTCGTGAAAGACGTAACCTGGATGATTGAAGAACAGAAGTCCGTCGTCGACGCTATGCTCATCTCAATGTTTAGAGCCAAAGAAAAGTAAGATCATCACTAACATCTATGGATGAGTGAAGATTAACCTGGTCGGCAGTGAGCTCAGGCCCGCAGACACTGGTAAAAGCTTGGACCACGTACCTTCTCCCTTCTCCAAGAGTATCTCCAGTAAATAATAGGGCTCACTGTTGGTTCACAGCCTTTCCTGCGTTTACCCTTCCTATAATGACTCTATCTTTGGAATTCGTAGACGCGCTTGTGTGGAGCGACGGAAGCAAGAGCCGCGTCTTCGATGGTTCACACGGTTCACCTTCCTCGTTTATCGCGCCACCGCGCCATGGCCACCAGTCGTTCAACCAATCTCAGGCAACTCGGTTAGAATTCATGTCGACATCTTGTTCGGCCGTAACCAGGTCAGTAGAACAACCGTGTGCTTTTCCTCAGGTTTCTCCGTTTCACCTGTTCGTCCCACCCGCGGACCCAGAGTACATCCACCGGCGCATAGAACGTCTGGGTCAGGCCTACAGCCACCACATTCTACTCCTATCGTGCGTCGTGCCCGCCTTACTCTTACGCATCCCGCCCATCCTCTAGCTCCAGTCGGAAGACTAAGGCTTTATCCGAGAGCTGATGGGATTCTACTTTCTCAACAGCATCACCATTGTCGTGGCCTGGATTCTCACCAACGACGGAACCGCATCCCTACACTACAGCCCTCGCAAACACTCGCGTACGCATGCAAAGAAAACGAGGTGATCCAATACCTCGCAGCCTTCAAGCAGTCCGAGCACCGCTCGCTCACGCTGATCTGCGAGCACTTGTTTAAGACTCCAGGTGCGGTCTTGCGCACGGCGTTCACGAACATCTCGCGTCTGAACGGGACAAGCTTCGAGACGCTCCATGCGTCATTACTGCGCCGGACCCCCCTGCACTTCACAGATCTCCAATCCCTTGTCCCCGGTCTTCGTCTCCGCACCTCAGCGCCTCCCCAGATTCGGCTTGAAAAAGGTCACCGGGCTGAAGGACACGTTCAAGCGACCCTTCCGCACGGGCACGACAGGCGAGGCGCCACAACCAACCTCCCCGCTGTTATCGCGCAGGCTAGCGGCAGCAGAGGCGGCGCTGGCGTGAGTAGACGAATGGGCATTGGCGTGGATGCTGTCTGGGGCTTCGAACTCGATCTCAACTCCCCCTTTTCTGTCCTGCGGCGCGTGACGACGAGGCATCCATGCCCGGGTGCGAGGAGAGGGAGAGCCCACCCTGGGACATTGACCTCCAACATAACAGCAGGGGTGGTGTATGGTCCGGTTAGCGCTTGGCCTCGACCTCGTAAGTTCATAGCATCATCTCATCATCTTGGGAAGAAACAAGTTCAACAGTATTAAACTTTTAGTCGACATAAGAAGCTAGTCCTTCGCCTTAAATCAAGCATTCAACCGGCTATCGTCAAGCAGGACAGTGCACTCATATCGACCAGCGCTGAATTCAAGAAACACCTGGGCGTCTCGCAATCGCCATACCTCAAGTCCGCAGAGAAGGAAGGCGACTTGGAGTCTTCGACGCTCCGTCCGTCCCGACCCGTCCCGCCCAGTCCCCACGAGACAATACGACAACGGCGACGCTCTCATCGCTCCCATGTCTAGTAGCTTTCGCCGCGATGCACGGCATCTCCCCGCTGTGCCGGCGATGCCCTCTATCGGGTGCGGAAAGACGAAGTCACGGGAGGGGTCACAGGCACAAGGCGAATGGATAGTGTTTCTGTTCGTGCTCAGCACGATCGGTGCGTGCTGTCCGGCTGTCTCCGTGCCACTTTCCTCTCTAATTTCCAGGTAGACCTGGTGCCGTGCGAGAATTCCCAGGAATGCCTGAGGCTCTTCCCTTTTTCGCTCCGCGGGGTCGCACCTAGGCCTCGTCGATTTCTGGACGTCGGCAAATGCAGTATCGTCGTCAAAATGTTCAAGCGCACCAAGGTTAGCTTCTTTTTTTTTTTCAGCCCTTTGAGGATGGCTAACATCGGGCTATCCTGAACTCAAGAAAGATCTGGGCGCATCCTGCCTGCCCGATCTCAAAGTCCGCAGGAGCACATGTGCGACGCCCCATCCATTGTGTCAGAATAGGGACCTGCCAGGAGCGCCAAGCCGAAGGAGTGGCGTAGTGGCTCTACGTCCGCACACTGCACAAGGTTGTCGGATGAGCCCGACGCCAGCTTGACGCGCACGACCCAGTGGGGATGACGGGGCCGATGCAGAGGGAAAGCGGTCCGGTTCTTGTCTGCATGCCCCTTCAAGTTTCTTCTCGGATAGGTCTGGTGCTGCGCGAGAGGGCCCACGCATGGCTGAAGCACCTTCGCACTGCGACCCTTGGTATGCATCTAATGGCATCCTAATCCGCTCGAAGAGCGACGCCGTCGTGAAGCCTGAGCGGGACGTGGTTTATATCCATTACCACTGTTCGGGCTAGTTCCGAAGGACGGTGGTAGCTGGATCTAAACAGAGTTTAGGTGCAGTACAGTTCTCGAGGTGATCTGTCTCCCACCACCACCGGAAACACCCGTACGTGTGTTATTTTCTGATACCTTCTCAGACAGAAGAGTAGCGAAGCCCGCGATTCAGGAGAGTTTGTGGGGCGTTGAGTCCGCGTAGTAACGTGATGTATATGAGTTTTACGACGGAACTACTATAGACAGCTGCAATGCGAGGGTATCGGGTAGCAATCATGCAGGGAACGACAAAAAGTGGAGTGTGTGGTCGTCTGGATGGCAGCAGCATGAGAATACCAGCGCCCTTCTCTTCAAAGAAAAAGGCCAGGTCGTAATGTGTGATGGGAGATATAAAAACATAAGTGCGTGAAGAAAACATGAAAAAAGGAGCGCAAGTGGTTCACGCGCGCAGCGCACCCACCCCCCTGGGCCCTTCCGGGAGCGCCCGAAGGAAATACGGCGTACCGTAATGCCGAACCCAGTGGAGGTTATGTCCACAGTGCGGGGAACGACGGGCCTTCTGCCGCCTTGACACACTCAGTTTCCAGAGTAGCCCGTAGGCGGAGAGTTTGCACGTTTAGCAACTGCTGCTTGTACAGCGCTTGCAGCAAGAGCTAACCAAGGAGGTTGCCGTACCTGAAAATATAACCGTCAGTCGTCGTGATCGTGCACACTAGAGAGTCCAAACCATATCGCATGCAATCTGTCCCGCAATCGCGTTTCTCCACACTTGCGTCGAATGAATACCTGTAAAAACTCGAGTTCCTCTGGTACCTGACTCGAGTCGTGAAAGACGTGATGACCCGGATGGAGAACACAAGTTCGTCGTCGATGCTGTGCTCGAATTGCTGGCTCCATGTTTAGAACCAAAGAAAAGACTAAAAATCCGTGGGCGGTTTAACCTGGCAGTGAGATCAGACTCGCAGACAAAAGGCTCGGGCCACGTACCTTCTCCCTTTTCACTGTTGTTCCACTCTTTGCCTTTTCTGCGCTTTCCCTTCTTATAATTGAGACTCGCAACTGGACCCCTGGAATTCGACGACGCGGTTTTTGTGTGAAGGAAGCAAGAGTTCAAGTTGTTGATCGATTTGATCCCGTCAATGGTTCACACGATCGATCAGTTCCCTTCCTTATTTGATCTGGCTCAGATGATCGGAGTCAGATATTATCTCTAACACCGGTGTTCTCCGTTCTTACCTATTCGCCCCACCTACGGACTGTGGCTTCCTTCAGACAGGTGATATATCACCTATCAATGCGTAGAACGTTTTGCCGGACCTACAACGATGATGGAAGGAGACTTGCACGTGAAACTTGGCAGCATCGCCCATGTCAGGCACATTGACACGTAATTAGAGTCTGGGGCAGAGCGGTTGTCTGTTCCTCTACAGCTTCTCGTCCATGACGACATCCTGGCACCGTCAACTCACGTCTTTTGTTCTCCCGATGACATAGGTAGTCCACTACGTCTTTGGCCCGACTTGCGGTCACTGGCGTTTCTCTCAAATACTACCGCCGGTTCGACTCTCCAACCCCTTCTCACAACTCTCATTTACGCTAATTCATCATGAGAAGAAACAGTCAACTCGACACCATTTCCCTCTCAATCTTGTAGTCCTCACAAAAGCGATCAAGCATACCCCTCAGGTAGAGCAAGTTTCGTTGCTCAGGACAACGGGGATAACATTGGGTGCCAACTAGCCGCGCGACGCATACATCGGCGTCGTCGGCGGAGAGATCGGCGGAGAGCTTGAGCGTGCGGTAGAGCGCGAGTTTCTCGGCGGCGCTGAAGCGCTTCGAGGCACGGGCGAGGACAGGCATTCGCGAGCGCGGGACGGGAGCAGGTGGGGTGCGTTTGGAAGGAGGATCGCGCTGGGCGGGATGATGTGAATCGGTACATTCAGGAACATCTCGGACATCTGTGGGAAAGAAGGTGAGACGTGAAAATTGGTGCAGGCCGTATCCAGCTCGGAGATAATGCTGGTGCGCCGCCCGAGGCAGCTGGGAGGACGGATATCTGGGGGTGGAGGAGGCGGCTAGGAGAGCGGGGCTACGAAATATTGGAGATGTGGGAAATGTCACCCTCGGAGGAGGGGCGTCCCCGCCCTCTACGGTGTAGAGGAAGCAGTCGGTACTAACCGGCTGAGTCCGTCTGAGTACGATTTTCGGGATTTTCCGGTAGCTTACCAAACGTGTAAAGCCCGTGTCCGGTCTATCGATTAGGGGTAGAGCTTCCTATCAGAGGACGCTCATCCCACTCGCTCATCCCTTCGGGTGATCCAAATAATATATTCCTTCAGGTTATGGGCCCTGGCCCCATAGCTTAAAAACCTCAGGCCAGGATATCTTACTACTCAATAAACAATATTATCCCCTTTCCCTGTGTTACGGTTCGGACTAACGGAGCGTTTCGGCCCGGAAGTGGACACTGACGTACAAGGGTATGGCACCGCGTCAGCAGTATATAGTCATGGACTTCGTTGATCAGTCAGCCGGGTAAGCTCCGGTGCATGTGATTGTGTACGATACGGCTCGGATCATGACTCACTACTAGGATAGCTGTATTAGGGTTTGCTCTACTTACGCTATAGGTTAGTGGTACTTGGAGCGGCGCTTGAAAGCCCGCACGTAACTGTATAAGTAGTTCTGAGTGAAGACCAAGAACGGTATCTTGGTCTTCTTCGAAATACCACTCTTCTACTCTCATCTACGCTAGAGGGAACCCCCCCTTTAAGTGAGTCGTCCGGCATATCCCCTTAGACCAGGGATCCCCGTGACTTATCCCGAGTCCCCTGTGGGCAGTGGAATATCCTTTGGACGCTACGTGTCACCGAGTGTTCCTTTACCTTAATGAACGAGTCGCACGCCCTTACACCGTCTTCTACGTCGTCGATCACGACTCTTGGGACGACTTGAAGATCCTTTCCGATCTACCTATCGGAGTACAACAAGGAGACGATCTTCACGGATATAGAGCAGGGCCAGAGGAACGTCTATTCCCTCATCCAGCCCGTCATCCTGAGACCCCTGCTAACCGACTCTACTACTCGAATCGGATCGCCACAACCCAAGACGCCTAAGTCAGGCGAACGTCCGTGGTAGACGTTACATTAAGACCAAGATCCCAATCGTGGCCAATCCGAGAACAACAAGAGATTATTGGGTGCCCTTCAGGCCCTACTACATCGAAAGACGAGGAGAACGCAACGTACCAAAGCGATACTTAGAAACAGCGTTTTGGAAAGACGACGCAGAGGACCCAGGCTACGTCACCTACTACATTGACAGAAAAGGAACTACTCAGATCATCGCAGTAGAATTCAACTTCGAGAACACCTGCTGGACCGAGATACGCTGGAACGACCTCAATAACAAATACGAAGTCATCAGACCGGCTAGCAAAAGCCTCAACCTTGACATCCTACAAAGCAACGTAGTAACAAGAGACCAGTGGGGATTAAGAGACGGAGAAGAAGAAGAACCCGCTCGCTCCCCAACACCCAAAACACCAGCACCATCCCCATCTCTCGCCAGCAACCCCGAAGAAATCCGCATCATCCAAAACCCCGAGGAAGAAGCACACTTGGAGCTAATCGCTGAGTCCATCCCTACTATGTCAGAGACTATCACACAAGTCGCGGCTAGAACCGCATTATTCGCACAACCCACCCCTCGAAGGGAAGAAGGAGGACCACCACCCGGAGGAGACCCCGGGGACCACGGTAATGGAGGCCATGGAGACGACGAAGATAACGAAAACCTCGTACCGCCGAACCCCGGCAATCCCCTGCCCGAAACTGACAAATTCCTCGGAAAGGAGCCGAGAATATTCACAGGAAATCGCGACGAGGCAGAACCATTCCTATCCCAATGGAGGCGATTCGCAGGAGTCAACGCCGCAAACCGCAGCATGAGGGTCCCATATATCAAGGCAATGATGTTCCTCACTTACATACAGGGACCACTCGTCGACGAATGGGCCACTGAAACCACGAAATGGCTCGACTCGCAACCTAACAAAACCGACGAATGGCTATGGAACGGAGTAGAGCTAGCCTTCAAAGGACAGTTCCGGGACAATATGGAACAAGATCGCGCAAGAGTAGAACTGGACCGAGGCTTCAAGATGACGGGGACAGACATTGACAGCTACGTCACTAAATTCGAAAAACTAGTTCGACAGGCTAAATACCGCCTAGACGAACCACTAGTCCTCGACAAATTCACCAGAGGAGTTCCCCATGACTTATATCGCAATGCCTACCAGTTCCACAGCCCCACAAACTACCAGCAGTGGAAGAACGCGCTCATAGAGCAGCAGAAGAGGTATCTCCACGTAAAAGCAAGAGTCGACGGCTTTGGGAGACAACCCCAACAACAACAGCAGCGACCCCGCCAGAACCAACCCGCTCGATTCCAACCTCCCCAGCGACAACAAGGATGGCAGCAATACCGAAACCATCCCTGATGCCATGGACACAACCCCGGGAAGGATCCGCGCTCGCCTCGCAGGAACAGAAGACGCAGACCCGCATAACGCCATAGCAGTGGAGAAACGCCACCCAAGGTGCCCCTCCCTATGCGCCAAGAGGAGGCTTTATCAACCGCGGAAGAGGAGGTGGACGAGGGGTGATAAATACAAGGGACGTAATATGCTACAACTGTAACCAGAAGGGACACTTCTCACGGGATTGCAGCCAACCCAGGAAGGCATACCGAGGCCGAGGGGCCTACATCGAAGAAATCCCCACAGCCCCTCAAAGCGTAGCCGAAGAACCCCTCATTGACCTGGACGAAGCCAGTCCACGCCAACAGAGGCAGCCTCCCAGTCCAACATAGAAGATATCATGGGGAGGATCGCATCGCTACCAGAGGAGGAAAAAGAGATGTTCGTAAAGGATATGATGGGGAGGCAGGATTTTCAGAGCGCCTGAACCCAACGGCCTGGGTGAGGGCTTCAAATTGTAACTCGTCGTTCATAACACGCTATCGATCTATGCATGTCCCAGTTTCGATACGCACGAGTAACTTCAAGGCCGAAAGGAAAGCATTAGTGGACTCCGGAGCCACTCACAACTTCATACATCCGGAATTCGTCAAGAAAATGGGTCTAGGAACCCAGGAGCTAGAGGCCCCCCGCAATATTTGGAACATTGACGGAACTCACAACCAAGGAGGGAAAATCACCCACTTCGTCGCCCTTAACGTACAAACTGACGGAAAGCTTAAAGATATCCAGTTCCTGATCACCAATGTCGGCGGCGAAGATCTCATACTAGGATATCCATGGCTCGCCACCTTCCAACCAAGTATACACTGGGCAACCGCGACCATGGATACCAAGCAGTACCCAATCATCATACGGACGGTCAATCCAAAGAAATCGATCGACCTTAGAGCAGCCACTGCAGAAATCCGACGAGTCGTCGCCAAAATAGACGAAGAGAACAAAAACAGCATCGTGCGGGAACTGGAAGAGGACGAATCAGTACATATACGGACCACGGCAACAGAACTAGCCATATCGGCACAACAATACACGAAGAAGACAGAAATTCCACAGGAATACAAACGTCACGCCAAGGTGTTCAGCGAAGAAGAGTCTCAACGCTTTCCCCCTTCCAGGCCCTGGGACCACGAGATCGAACTCAAACCGGATGCACCCGACTCCATCAACTGCAAAATCTACCCCCTCAACCAAACGGAAGACAAGGCACTGGACGCATTCCTCGACGAACAACTCGCTAAAGGGTACATACGACTAGTGTTCGAAAGTCCAGTCCCATGAACCGGAAAAAAACCGGGACCGGACCGGACCGCAACCGGTTGCAACCGGACCTTCGGTTGCGGTTCATCCGGCCTGAGAACATTACCGGTTGCGGTTCATCCAAATTTGGAAAATGGGTGAACCGCTACAGGGCCGGTTGGGACCGGTCCCAACCGGTCTTTACAGTCACGACCAGCCACGACCATCCGACAACGGTAAGTTCGACAACGCCGACCAAGGGAACTACGACCACCCTTCCGACACCCGGGCCGACTGCAGCGACGCCGACGTCAATGCCTCGGACCGGCCTCATCACCGGCCTCAACACCACGCCAACACCGACCACCGACCACGGTCGTTCCAACATCGACGACGACACATCAGCCGCAACGTCGACACACCGACAACTACAAGCAACAACAAGATGATGGCGACCACAAGTCCTACAACGACGACGCCCGACAGCCGCAACGACGATACCCGACAGCCGCAACGACGACACATCGACAACGGCGGCACATCGACAACCGCACCATCAACGCACCTACTACCACGACGACGGCCCCAACAGCACGTCGACAACGACAACGATGATCAAGACGACGACACGTCGACAAGGACGACACACCAGCAGCCGCAATATCAACACAGCCTCAAGAACAATATATCGACATCCACGACGACAACGACGACGCATCAACCGACGATGACGATGCATCAACCGACGACGACGACGCATCCGAGTCAACGGCCGCGATGTCGACGACAACCACGACGCCGACTCAAGCCGACGATCGGACAATGATTGCGACGCGTCCTCTTTGTCGCGAAGAGGACGAGGGCCTTATATTCCATACAGTAGTAGTAGAGTAGTTCAAGTTACTATGACTTATTGTAAAATACCAGTAGCACAAGCACAAATCGCAATCGAATTATATTGTTATGCCTGCGGTTGCAGTCGGTCCATGACCGGTTGGGACCGGCTCAGGATGAGCCGGTTTAGACCGTTCGGACCGGTCTTTTGAGAATCCGGCAACCGGGTGGGACCGACTCCTGTCGGCTCGGTCCGGTTTTGGGGCGAGGGGATGAACCGATGGATCGGTCCCGGTCCCGGTCTTTCCAAATTAGGGAAAAAAACCGGACCGGACCGGACTTTCAATCACTACATACGACCCTCTAAATCGCCGTACGCATCCCCATTTTTCTTTGTCAAAAAGAAGGACGGAAAACTACGCCCCGTACAGGATTATCGCGAACTCAACAAATGGACCATACACAACCAATACCCCCTCCCGCTCATACCCGAACTAATCGCAGATCTCAGCGGAGGCTGGATATTCTCCAAGTTCGACATCCGATGGGGTTACTGCAACATCCGTATCAAACCGGGACACGAACCCAGAGCGGCCTTCAAAACCAAACAGGGATTCTTCGAACCCCTGGTTATGTACTTTGGCATGACAAACTCCCCGTCTACCTTCCAGGCCATGATGAACCACATATGCAAACCCCTCATTGAGTACCACGAGACAAAAGGGACCATTATTCGAGTCTACATGGACGACATCGGTATCGCTACTTCAACCACCGAGCAGGCACATACAGACGCCATACACGACCTATTGGACCTACTGGAACAACACGACCTCTACCTTAAACCGGAGAAATGCACCTTCCACTCCTCGTCCCTCGATTACCTGGGGGTAATCATTGAAAAGGGGGTGATTCGCATGGACCCCCGTCAAAGTTTCGGGAATACGAGACTGGCCAGTCCCCAAAACCGTAAAACAGGTGCGATCATTCCTAGGTTTTTGCAACTTCTACCGTGCTTTCATCCGAAACTTTGCAACACATGCACGACCACTCAACAAACTAACACGGAAAGACGCCGATTGGCAATGGGGAACGTGTAACGCCGCCACTGGCGTTAGTCCGACTTGGACTTCGAAAGGGCGTAGACAACTTAGCGAATCTCTGATAAGAGTCACGTGACGTAGATACACGACCAATAGAGGCACGTGATCGTCGAGAGCACCAGGGCTAAGTCCACTGGGCGTATCTGTTGTAGGACGACTTGCTCGCACAGAGGCAAGCGAACGGCGAGGCAGACGACGAGAAGGAGAGAGAGAAGGAAAGGAAACAGCGTGGCTATTGAAGAAGACCAAGATGGCGAATCTTGGTCTTTGCGTACTACTCTTTATACATGAGAGGGTTGCTTTGAAGCTCCCCTATGAACCCCGAGACGAATCGCGTAAGTAGCTCGAACCCTACTACAACGATACTAGGAATGAGTCATGGTACACTAACATGTGATACCACGACCGCTGACTGATACTACTGTCCGTGACTAATTACGGCTGACGAGAGGAGTCACACCCGACTCGTAAGTGTCCACGACGCGAACCGTTACAGAACGGAACAACAACAAGCATTCGACAAACTCAAGATCATAGTCACCGAAGAACCCGTACTCAAACACCCGGAATTAGACACACCATTCGAACTAGAAGTAGACGCGTCAGGATACGCAGTCGGAGCAGTACTCCTCCAACGCGCAGCAAGCAACAAACGACACCCCATCGCCTACTACTCCAGCACCCTCAATGAGGCAGAAAGAAACTACGACATATACGACCTAGAACTCTTAGCTATCGTCAAGGCATTACGAAACTGGAGGCAATACCTAGCAGGATCCCCGCATAAGATCAAAGTATTCTCTGATCATATGAACCTACAGTACTGGAGATCCCCGCAAAAGATCAGTAGACGGGTAGCCAGGGAAGTACTCGAACTCTCTGAGTACGACATAGAGATTCACCACATCAAAGGGACAGCAAACGGACGAGCAGACGCCTTGTCTAGACGGCCTGACTACGACCAAGGGGAACGTGATAACGAACAAGTCACAGTTCTACCAGACCACGTCTTCGTAAGAGCAGCAGAAATCGATACCACAGACAACCCCGTTCGCACTCAAAACACTGTCGACGTCCTCGAGATGCAAACGACCAATCCCGTCTACGTCCAAGACGAAGAAGCAATTCGGAAATGGGTCGACCCGCACCGATTGAAGAAGATCGAGGGAACCTGGTATAAAGAAGGACGTCGCGTAGTCACTGGAGACCAACACGAGAGGCGACACATTATACAAGCCCATCACGACCCCCCCAGTCCATGGACATCCCGGAATAAGCCGAACCATCCAAATGGTCGAGAGATACTACTGGTGGCCGGGGTTGAGACAGGAAGCACAGGATTACGTCAAGGGTTGCGCGAACTGTCAACGGATCAAGGTCAATAACCGACCTACACGCGCCCCTCTACAGCCGATCTACCCAAGACAGGAAGCAGCCCCGTTCGAGACCATCGCGCTAGACTTCATCACCAAACTTCCCGTCTCTGACGATTGTGACTCGATACTGACAGTAACAGACCACGACTGTTCAAAAGCGGCAATATTCATCCCTTGCCAAGAAGAAATAAGCGCAGAAGGAACCGCAGCCCTGTATGTAACCCACGTCTTCTCCCGATTCGGATTACCGGCGCGCATCATCAGTGACAGAGACCCGCGCTTCGCATCCAAGTTCACCTGTGAACTATGCCGGATCTTAGGGATAGAACAGAACATCTCAACAGCTTATCACCCGCGGACTGACGGACAATCAGAACGCACCAACCAATGGTTAGAACAGTACCTACGTTTCTGGGTCAACGAGAGACAAGATGACTGGACACAATATCTACCAATGGCGGAATTCACGCACAACAATTGGCCCAACGAAACCACGAGATCCTCCCCTTTCAACATCCTCATGGGATATAACCCTCGCGCCGACTGGACAGACAGACCCTCCCCTATTCCACAGGTGGCGTTGCGTCTAGAACAATTCAGAAAGGCTAGAGCGCGCGCCCAGGAACTGATGATCAAGGCGCAGCAGGGGTGGATCAAACACAAAGATACGCCCAAATACCAGATAGACGACCTCGTGTGGCTCGAAGGGCGCCACCTCCGAACCAACCAGCCAACCACAAAGCTTGCGCCCAGAAGACATGGTCCGTTTAAGGTCACACAGGTGATGTCCGCAGTCAACTATCGCCTAGAACTTCCCACGCAGTGGAGCATCCATCCAGTGTTCCACACGGACCTTCTGACCCCTTATCGTGAAACTCCCACACACGGCCCAAACTATCAGCGCCCACCACCGGATCTAGTAGGTGGAGAAGAAGAATACGAGGTCGAGAAGATTCTAGACTCTCGGCGATTCGGCAGAAGCAAGAAATTGCAATACCTGGTCAAATGGCGTGGGTACCCTGACTCGGACAATCAATGGGTCTCGAAGGATGACGTCTTCGCCGATGACGCGATTCGGAACTTCAAACGTTCAAACCCCACTCGAGAAACACATATAAGCGCAGGGATTTTGGAAAGGACGTCCCCATTCCCCACTTCCACTCTCTCTTCCACTCATACTACTTCAGACTAGTGATTGAAAGTCCGGTCCGGTCCGGTTTTTTTCCCTTTTTTGGAAGGACCGGGACCGGGACCGATCCATCGGTTCACCCCCCCAGCCCAAAACCGGACCGAGCCGACATGAGTCGGTCCCACCCGGTTGCCGGATTCTCAAAAGACCGGTTCTCGCGGTCCAAACCGGCTCAGCCAGAGCCGGTTGCAACCGGCCAAAGACCGACTGCAACCGCATATGTTGCAGTGGCCAGACATGTCGAATAGAACTTTTATTGTTTTAAAAACTACAGTATTTACAAGACTATCAACTACATATGTATAATGTACACTATCCACAGCTGCGTGAGCCTCTGTCTGAGTCACAATCGCAATCTGAGTCGTCCTCGCTGGAGCCCGAGTCCTCGCCCTTCTCGTCGTCGTCGCGGTCGTCATCGCGGTCGTCATCGTGGTTGTCGACATGTTGCTGTTGCAGTTGTTGACATGCTGTTGCGGTTGTCGTCCTGTCGTCGTTGTGGAGCATGTTGTCGTTGTGGCCGAATGTGCCAGTGGCGCGTGCCGTCGTTGCAGTTGTCGTCGTGTCGTCCGAGTCATTGCGGCTGTTGACGTTGGGTTGTGGTTGACAGTCGTAGTCGTTGGTGTTGGCGCGCTGTTCTCGTTGATGCTGGTCCTTTGCTGGCCCGCGGTGATGACCGGGTGGCCGTCGTGTCGTCTAAGTCATTGCGGCCGTCATAGCTCTTGTCGTGGCCACTGTTGTCAGTGTCGTTGGTGTCGGCGTCGTTGCAGTCGGCGTCGTTGATGGAATGATCGTGGTCGATGGTCGTAGTAGGTGGTGAGCGGGCCTGAGTTGGTGTCGGCGCGGTTGTCGTCGTTGATGCCGGTCCGAGTCGCCGGCCCGGGTGTTGGAATGCTGGTCGTAGTCGTCGTAGTTGGTGATGGCGCGGTCGGTGTCGTTGGTGTAAAACTTGAGTCTTGTGCAAGGGTCTTGCGTGTTGGCGTGGTGTTCGTGTAAAGACCGGTTGGGACCGGTCCCAACCGGCCCTGTGGCGGTTCACCCAAATTCCAAATTTGGATGAACCGCAACCGGTAAAATTCCCAGGCCGGATGAACCGCAACCGAAGGTCCGGTTGCCATCGGTTGCGGTCCGGTCCGGTCCCGGTTTTTTTCCGGTTCATGGGACTGGACTTTCGAACACTACTTCAGACCTCGATGCCCGCTGTAGAAGTACACTATGTCCTCGACGACCTACTCCCAACTGCCGTCCAGCCCGACCTCATCATCCAGAACGTGCCATCGTCACCCCTGTCGATTCCCCAGCCCCTTCACCCAAGAATCAGTCGTCCAGTATCCCCCGTACCATCCCTCGTTTCTGCGACCTCAGTCACCGCAGTGGGATCCCGAGATCCTTCGCCTACGCCATCTCATACAGAAGGCACAGCGTTTACGACCTACATACCGACACGACCACCTTCCCGTACGGACGAAGCTGCGATTCAAGAAGACCGGGACTACGACCGGTATCTTTCCCAAGAGCACTGCCCCCTCAACGAGCATCTCACCTACGGGAATCACCTCACAACAACGAGCAAAGAAACCCCGCCATTATGCTCCTCGGACGGGGAACCTCTCACTATGTCGCAAACCACTCGACCCGCGCTCCGCAGATATCGTGCGGAGAGCTACAGTCCAATTTCCCGACAGAGGGTGGAAACACCGCCACCCCACGGATACCAACACAACAGGGGAGTCCATTACATCCCCTTCCAGATTCGCGACGCTCAGGGGAGGCTGCACCCAGCTCGGTATACGCAGCTCGTCTTTACGGCGGACCCATTCGTCCTCGCCTACCGACGAGGCAGCGACCAGCAGTACGGAAAGTCGGTACACGCAGCCCCCGACTATGACAACACCCCGTCCAACCCCTACAACGACGACGACCTAGTGTACCTCGATCGGGAAGGGGAGTCCAAGGAGGCGGTCGACACGGCCCTATTGGGCATGAAAGACCTAACCCTCACAGCAGAGGTACACCGATACCGTTGCATCCAGGCTGGGTACGCAGCCAAAGAGGAAGAGCTGAGGAAGAAAATCGACGAGCTAGACCGAATCGGACTAACCCGCCGCCAGTGCGTCATCCGACTCCAGCGAGCCAACGCCATCAGGCGCATCCAAAACGAACAGGAGTCTTACCGTCCCGGAGTGGAGGAGGGGCAGCGAGTTGCCCTCATAAGGGAGGCTCTGCAGGGCGGTCGACCTGGAGGCTCGACCCTGAGAAGGGGGTGATGTTATGGTTCGGACTAACGGAGCGTTTCGGCCCGGAAGTGGACACTGACGTACAAGGGTATGGCACCGCGTTGTAAGGCCAGCCTTCGGGCTGAGCCTGAAACCATTTATTTTCATTTCACGCATTCGATCGCCTCGGCCACGCGGCCCTTCTCGGATCTTTACCTATGCACCTTTCCTTTTCCTCTTTTAAGTACAGCTCTCTTCTGTATTTAAACGGGATCTCTACTTTGTGCTAAAAAGAACAATCAACCCATGCAATAGCAGCGCCCGGTCGCCTCTGTCCCCCTCTCTAGTGTGATTGCCCCGGAAGTCAGGCCCAAACGCGGGCACTCGAAGGACAATTCTCGCTATTCTTCCCCTCTTTTCTGGCTGCTCCTCTTCCCCCCTTTTCTCCTCAACCACCCTCTGCCCACGATTACTCACGCACGCGCTTTCGAGCACGTTCACCTGGCTGCCCCAGTGAGGCAGAGTTCAGTGGTTTAATCTCCCACCTTCAAACTTTCAAACTTTCCACCTTGCGGTCGCCTCCGGTGACCAATCCTACAACCAAGCAGCCCCAACAACCTTCACTTTCTTTCTGGTCGCCTCTGGTGGCCTACGCAATGTCAAACGGTCTCCCTCGGTCTGCGAAGCTCGCTCGACTTCAGCCCGTATTTCGTCTCGTTATCGTCGTCAAGATCTAGTCGTTTTCGGTCTCCTCCCACCCATAGTATCCTTCCCCTCGTTTCCGTTCGATCTTCGTCCCATCTCTCCCATCCACTTTTAGTCTCTTTGTCTCCACTTCGTTGTTCCATTGTTTTCTCTCTTCGATCCCTTTCGATCCCTCTCGATTTCGCGTCATCTGCTTCATTCCAATCTCCGAGCATTTGCCCTCTAGTTCTCGACCCCTCGCCTTCACTTGCCCCCGGCAAACATCACAGTAACCTTTCCACACCAATCTCACACCATCTCTCGTCTTCGTTTGCGCACCATCACACACTCTACCGAGATGTATTACATCGACGATGACGACGACGACGACCCATACGCACCGCGCACCGGACCGGCAGCGATGCCCTCCCCTCGTTCAAAGTTCGCACCATACTACTCGGGACACGCCAATACGTTCGAAGATTTCCTGGACGAGTTTGAAGGCCGAGCGTATGACTGCGCACTGACGGACCCGCAGCGAGTCGACGTGATCATTCGCTACGTAGACCCCTCGCTTCGTGGCTTCTGGAGATCGCTCAGTGGATATCGCTCGCACGACTGGCCCCTCTTTCGGCAGTCCCTCGTCAACGTCTTCGGCAGTATCACCCCACGTCCCCAGGTTATGAGGCAAAGGTTACTGAATTATGTGCAGGACTCTTCCAGAAGCCGAATGAACTGCATGGACGACGTGTCACAATACTACAGACAGTTTCTCTGTCTCGGCGAACCCCTAGTGCACGCAGGCCACCTGTCGGAAGAAGAACGCGACGCAGCGTTTTGGTACGGATTCCATCCCGAGGATCGCGAAGTCCTCCGGCCCCGTCTTCTCGGCAAGAACCCCTTCCAGCTACCCGACGTCCCCTTCCGCTTCGAAGACGTTTTCTTTTGCGCGCGTGGAGCGTTTGCGTACGACAATTACTTTCCGTCGCCCTGGTCGCAAGAGTTGAAGTTCGAACCCTCGAGTGTTAGATGTGAACGGCCGGTTGCCGAGCACGGATCGCGAGACACATATGGTCTCCGAGGAACGTCGCGCGTTGTCGCCTCGAACGCTGAGACAACTACTACTCCCAACGACTCCTCCCTGCCTTCGAACTCGACGCCAGACTCAGAAGTTCCCCTTTCTTCGTCTTCGCCCTCGGAATCTCAGTACACGCAAGCGCCTTCGGTGACGCTCGATCAGCCCGAGCCCATGTACACGTTGTCGAACACGTTGCTCCCCTCGGCCTCTTTTCCTACCCCGTTCCATACTTCCTCGCTCACCCACTCGGCTGCCGACGAAACCCCCGAGATCTTGTCCACGTTCCCCTCGCCTTCAATCACGCCTGTACCTTTTTCCATTCCGATGTCTGATTTCGAGTACTTGCCCTCGGCGACGGTCGATCAGCCCGCACCCACGTTGTTGTCCACGCCCCCTGCTCCGTCTTCGATTTCGTCCACGTTCTTGCCCTCTCCTGCGCGTTTGGAAACGGAAGATCATCCCGAGCCCGAGTCTGCGTCCACGCCTCCGATCGCCCTGTCGTCACTTATTCATCCATTGACCCACTCACCTTCTTCCCCGAGTACTGACGATGTCCCCGAGTTCGCGGCCGCACCCACTTCTTCACCTTCGATTTCGTCCACGTTCCTGTCTTCCCCTGTGCGATCGGAGATGAACAATCAGCCCGAGTCCGAGCACGAGGCCGCGTCTACGTCTATGTCAGTTCCTTTGTTATCGTTACCCCTTTCGACGCTCCATCCTTTGTCTCCGCTTTCGTCCACGTTCCTACCCTCCCCGGTGACATCGGCAACAGACGATCAGCCCGAGCACGCGTCCACGTTTTCGATTCCCTCGTCCACGTCGTTCCATTCGGCTTCTTCCCTACCGTCGACCTCCTTGCTTGGTTCCCCGATTACTGACAACGTACCCGAGATCAAGCCTGCGCCCCCTAGCCTGTCTCTGTGTCCTTCTGACCTCCCTGTGCCTACGAATCTTGCGCCATCACCCTCGACCTCCAACTCACAGCTCTGCTTCCCTGCGTCCAGCGAATCGACACCGGCGTCGTTATCTAAGCCTCTCGAGCTCGACGATGTGAAGCTTGAGTCTTCCCCTGCCCTTGCACCTTCAGATGTCGTCACGCTGAGTCACCCAGAGTCGTCCCTCCTCCTGCTTGCGCAAAACGAAGCTTCAGTAACCGTTCCCACTCCACGCCATTCGACACCGCCGCAACGACCGCCCGGATTCAAGACAGTCGGCTCGGATTGCTCCTCTCTCGAAGTCACACCGGCCCCCGCCTCGCCAACAACTCCTTCCGTTCCGCAACCGCGAGAATACCCGTTGGTCTACTACAAAGTCTCGCAAACGTTTGCGCCTCGTCTCCCACTCGTCTCGCCCTCGTCGACGCCGTCTCGCTCTGGCCTCGCTTACCAAGTCGCTTACTTCAACTTCGTGTTTGTTCTCATCACCACGGCAGCCCTTGTTTCGACACTCTTCAACACCTCGACGACCCTTTCCACCGTCGCGCACAAGTGCTGGAACAAGAATAAAGACTTCGGCAACAGTCAGATCGGCACCCTCAACACTTCAAGTCGCGACGTCTTCGCGGAACCATTTCGACTTGGACGGCTCACGCCCCGCGCCTCGCGCTTTGTTTTCGACCCAGGAGGCCCGGCTTCAAGTTTCAAGACTACTTCCGGCACGCGACGACATTCGACAATGCAAGACGACGACACGCGGCGGCTGCAGCACGCTCGACACCAATCTTCCCATTCCCATTCCGACCGACAATCTCACCGTTTTCGACCCCGGAGGTGGAGCGTTCGTGTTAGAGCCGGCACACGAGGATTCGGCGACGCTTGACGAAGACGCGCGGTGATGTTTTTCTCCACGCGCGACGCACTCTTCCCCTTGCCCTTCCTACTATAGTTTTAACTCACATTCTCTTACTTTTCGACGTCGAAACCCGATTTTTTTTCTTAGATGTAGCTTGACCGGGGACGGTCAAGATTTTGACCCCCCAGGAGGTGTAAGGCCAGCCTTCGGGCTGAGCCTGAAACCATTTATTTTCATTTCACGCATTCGATCGCCTCGGCCACGCGGCCCTTCTCGGATCTTTACCTATGCACCTTTCCTTTTCCTCTTTTAAGTACAGCTCTCTTCTGTATTTAAACGGGATCTCTACTTTGTGCTAAAAAGAACAATCAACCCATGCAATAGCAGCGCCCGGTCGCCTCTGTCCCCCTCTCTAGTGTGATTGCCCCGGAAGTCAGGCCCAAACGCGGGCACTCGAAGGACAATTCTCGCTATTCTTCCCCTCTTTTCTGGCTGCTCCTCTTCCCCCCTTTTCTCCTCAAAC
>JAKELI010000482.1:0-35117 GCA_021525025.1 Lactarius hengduanensis
GGTGAAGGGGCTGGGGAATCGACAGGGGTGACGATGGCGCGTTCTGGACGATGAGGTCGGGTTGGATGGCAGTTGGGAGTAGGTCGTCGAGGACATAGTGTACTTCTACAGCGGGCATCGAAGTCTGAAGTAGTATGAGTGGAAGAGAGAGCGGAAGTGGGGAATGAAGACGTCCTTTCCAGAGTCCCTGCGCTTATATGTGTTTCTCGAGCGGGGTTTGAACATTTGAAGTTCCGGATTGCGTCATCGGCGAAGACGTCATCCTTCGAGACCCACTGATTATCTGAGTCAGGGTATCCACGCCATTTGACCAGGTATTGCAATTTCTTGCTTCTGCTGAACCACCGAGAGTCTAGAATCTTCTCGACTTCGTATTCTTCTTCTCCGCCTACCAGATCCGGTGGTGGGTGCTGATAGTTTGGACCGTGTGTGGGAGTTTCGCGATAAGGAGTCAGAAGGTCCATGTGGAACACTGGGTGGATGCTCCACTGCGTGGGAAGTTCTAGGCGATAGTTGACCGCGGACATCACCTGTGTGACCTTAAACGGGCCATGCCTTCTGGGCGCAAGCTTTGCGGTTGGCTGGTTGGTCCGGAGGTGGCGTCCTTCAAGCCACACGAGGTCGCCTATCTGGTACTTGGGCGTATCTTTGTGTTTGATCCACCCCTGCTGCGCTTTGATCATCAGTTCCTGGGCGCGCGTTCTAGCCTTTCTGAATTGTTCCAGGCGCAGTGCCACCTGTGGAATAGGGGAAGGTTTGTCTGTCCAGTCAGCGCGAGGGTTGTACCCCATGAGGACATTAAAGGGGGAAGATCTTGTCGTTTCATTGGGCCAATTGTTATGCGTGAATTCTGCCATTGGTAGATAGTGTGTCCAGTCATCTTGCCTTTCGTTGACCCAGAAGCGTAGATACTGTTCCAACCATTGGTTGGTGCGTTCCAATTGTCCGTCTGTCCGTGGGTGATAAGCAGTGGAGATGTTTTGTTCTATCCCTAAGATCCGGCACAGCTCGCGGGTAAACTTGGATGCGAAGCGCGGATCTCTGTCGCTAATGATGCGCGCTGGTAGTCCGAATCGAGAGAAGACGTGGGTCACATACAGGGCGGCTGTTCCTTCCGCGCTTATTTCTTCTTGGCATGGGATGAATATTGCCGCTTTTGAGCAGTCGTGGTCTGTTACTGTCAGTATCGAATCGCAGTTGTCGGAGACGGGAAGTTTGGTGATGAAGTCGAGTGCAATGGTCTTGAATGGGGCGGCTTCTTGTCTCGGATAGATCGGCTGTAGAGGGGCGCGTGTGGGTCGATTATTGACCTTGATCCGTTGGCAGTTTGTGCAGCCTTTGACGTAGTCCTGTGCTTCTTGTCTCAGCCCTGGCCACCAGTAGTATCTCTCCACCATTTGGATGGTTCAGCTTATTCCAGTGTCACGGCTCAGTTTGTGGACGCTTACTACACGGCGGTGACCTCCTTAGTAAGTAGTAATAGGTCATGGACTCACGTATCAGTCAGCCGCAGTATCACATGTTTGTGGTGGTACTATGACTCATTCCTAGTAGTAGCGGTAGTAGGGTTCGAGCTACTTACGCTACTAGTCATTCGGATTCGGGAGGAGCTTTAAAGCGACCTCATACCTGTATAAGTAGTAGAACGCAAAGACCAGAAGACCCCATTCTGGTCTTCTTCAATAGCCATCGAGCTTCGTCCTCTCCTCTGCGATTATCGTCTCGTTCGCTTGTCTCTGCTGAAAGAGCAAGTCGTCTCTCACGCGTGCCCAGTGGAAATAGCCCTGGTGCCTCTTACGATCACGTGCCACTCCGAGCCGTGTATTCGTGTCACGTGACTATCAGAAGTCACGGAAATCCGCTAAGTCGTCAAACGCCCTCTTCACGGTCCAAGTCGGACTCACGCCAGTGGCGGCGTTACATCCAGGGTGTCTGTGTACCGGCGGGTCATGATGGGCTTGTATGATGTGTCGCCTCTCGTGCTGGTCTCCTGTGACTACCCGGCGTCCTTCTTTGTACCAAGTGCCTTCGATTTTCTTTAGTCGATGCGGGTCCACCCACTTCCGGATTGCTTCTTCGTCTTGGGTGTAGATGGGGTTGGTTGTTTGCATTTCGAAGACGTCGATGATGGCCTGGGTGCGAACGGGGTTATCCGTGGTGTCAATTTCTGCTGCTCTTACGAAGACGTGGTCTGGTAGAACTGTGATTTGTTCGTTGTCATGCTCCCCTTGGTCGTAGTCTGGCCTTCTAGACAAGGCATCTGCCCGACCGTTTGCTGTCCCTTTGATGTGGTGAATCTCTATGTCATACTCGGAAAGTTCGAGTACTTCCCTGGCCACCCGTCTACTGATCTTTTGCGGGGGATCTCCAGTACTGCAGGTTCATATGATCCGAGAACACTTTGATCTTGTGCGGGGATCCTGCTAGGTACTGCCTCCAATTTCGTAGTGCTTTGACGATGGCCAAGAGTTCCAGGTCGTATATGTCATAGTTTCTCTCTGCGGCGTTGAGGGTGCTGGAGTAATAGGCGATGGGGTGTCATTTGTTGTCTGCCGCACGTTGGAGGAGTACTGCTCCGACCGCGTATCCCGATGCGTCTACCTCTAGTTCAAATGGTACGTCTAACTCCGGGTGCTTGAGTACGGGTTCTTCGGTGACTGTGATCCTGAGTTTATCAAACGCTTGTTGTTGTTCCGTTCCCCATTGCCAGTCAGTTTCTTTCCGTGTTAGTTTGTTGAGTGGTCGTGCGTGCGTGGCAAAGTTTCGGATGAAAGCGCGGTAGAAGTTGCAGAAACCTAGGAATGATTGCACCTGTTTTATGGTTTTGGGGACTGGCCAGTCTCGTATTCCCGAAACTTTGATGGGGTCCATGTGAATCACCCCCTTTTCAATGATTACCCCCAGGTAATCGAGGGATGAGGAGTGGAAGGTGCATTTTTCCGGTTTGAGATAGAGGTCGTGTTGCTCCAGTAAGTCCAATATGTCGTGTATCGCTTCCGTATGTGCTTGTTCGGTGGTTGAAGTTGTGACGCCGATGTCGTCCATATAGACTCGAATAATGGTCCCTTTGGTTTCATGATACTCGATGAGGGGTTTACAGATGTGGTTCATCATGGCCTGGAAGGTGGACGGGGAGTTTGTCATGCCAAAGTACATTACCAGGGGTTCGAAGAACCCCCGCTTGGTTTTGAAAGCCGCTCTATGTTCGTGCCCGGGTTTGATCCGGATGTTGTTGTAGCCCCAACGGACGTCGAACTTGGAGAATATCCAGCCACCGCTGAGATCTGCGATGAGCTTGGGTATGAGTGGGAGTGGGTATTGGTTGCGTATGGTCCATTTGTTGAGTTCACGATAATCCTGTACGGGGCGTAGTTTTCCATCCTTCTTTTTGACAAAAAAGAATGGGGATGCGTACGGCGATTTAGAGGGTCGTATGTACCCTTTGGCGAGTTGTTCGTCGAGGAATGCGTCCAGTGCTTTGTCCTCTGTTTGGTTGAGAGGATAGATTTTACAGTTGATGGAGTCGGGTGCGTCCGGTTTGAGTTCAATTTCGTGGTCCCAGGGTCTGGAGGGAGGGAAGCGTTGTGACTCCTCTTTGCTGAATACCTTGGCGTGTCATTTGTACTCCTGTGGGATTTCCTTTTTCTCCGTGTATTGATGTGCCGATATTGCTAATTCCGTTGCCGTGGTGCGTATATGCGTTGATTCTTCCTCTAGCTCTTGCACAATGTTGTTCTTGTTCTCATCGTCAATTCTAGCGACGAGTCGTCGGATTTCTGTAGTGGCAGCTATGAGGTTGAATGATTTTCTTGGGTTAACCGTTCGTATGATGATTGGATATTGTTTGGTATCCATGGTTGCGGTAGCCCAGTGTATGCTTGGTTGGAAGGTGGCGAGCCATGGGTATCCCAAGATGAGATCTTCACTAGTGATTGAAAGTCCAGTCCGGTCCGGTTTTTTTCCCTTTTTTGGAAGGACCGGGACCGAGACCGATCCATCGGTTCATCCTCCTTGTCCAAAACCGGACCGAACCGACAAAGACCGGTCCTACCCGGTTGCTGGATTCTCGAAAGACCGGCTCATTGCGGTCTAAACCGGCTCGTCCTGAGCCGGTCCCAACCGGTCACAAACTCATATGGACCGACTGCAACCGCAGTCAAAACGATGTAATTATTTTGTAGACTACTCTACTAGTACTGGTACAAAACTATCTAGCTAATATAAGCCTCGTCGCCATTTCCGCCGTTGCATCGTTGCAGTCGTTGTCGTGTCGTAGCGGTCGGTTGGTGAACCGCCGCAGTGCCGTCGTCGTCGTCGCCGTCGCCGTCTTCATCGTCGCCCTAGCCGTCTTCATCGTCGCCCTAGCCGCTTTCATTGTCACCGTAGTCGTCGTTGCCGTAGCCGTCTTCATCGTCGCCGTAGCTGTCGTCATCGTCTCCGTAGTCGTCATGGTTGTAGCGATCGGTTGGTGAGCCGCCATGGGTCACGCAGTGTCGCCGTAGTCGCCGTAGTCGTCGCCGTAGTCGCTGTAGTCGCTGTAGTCGTCACCGTAGTCGCTGTAGTCATCGCCGTAGTCGCTGTAGTCGTCGCTGTAGTCGTCGCCGTAGTCGTCGCCGTAGTCGTCGCCGTAGTCGTCGCCGTAGTCGCTGTAGTCGTCGCCCAAGCCGTCGCCCTAGTCCCTGTAGTCGTCGCCCAAGCCGTCGCCCTAGTCATCGCCTTAGTCGTCGCCCAAGTCGCCCTAGTCGTCGCCCTAGTCGCTGTAGTCGTCGCCCTAGTCGCTGTAGTCATCGCCCAAGCCATCGCCCTAGTCGTCGCCCTAGTCATCGCCTTAGTCGTTGCCCAAGTCGCCCAAGTCGTCGCCTTAGTAGTCGCCGTAGTCGCCGTCGTGGTCGTCGTAGCCGTCATGGCTGTGTGGCCGTGGTGGTTGGCGCGGTTGTTGTGAGGTGTCGTCGTCGTCTTCAAGTTGTCGTCCGGGTTGTCACGTGGTGGGGCGATAGTTGAGGCCGGTCCAACCTGGTGTTGGTGTCGATGCTGCAGGTGGCGCGGCGGGTGTCGAAACTGTGGTTGTACAGTAGTTGGCCGTGGTTGTCGATGTTGGCGTCGTCGGGTGGCCGTGGTTGTAAAGACCGGTTGGGACCGGTCCCAACCGGCCCTGTGGCGGTTCACCCAAATGCCAAATTTGGATGAACCGCAACCGGTAAAATCCTCAGGCCGGATGAACCGCAACCGACGGTCCGGTTGCCATCGGTTGCAGTCCGGTCCGGTCCCGGTTTTTTTCCGGTTCATAGGACCGGACTTTCGAACACTAATCTTCACCGCCGACGTTAGTGACTAGGAATTGGATATCTTTAAGCTTCCCGTCAGTTTGTACGTTAAGGGCAACGAAGTGGGTGATTTTCCCTCCTTGGTTGTGGGTCCCGTCGATATTCCAAATGTTGCGGGGACTCTCTAATTCTTGAGTTCCCAGACCCATTTTCTTGACGAAGTCTGGGTGTATGAAGTTGTGAGTGGCTCCGGAGTCCACTAGTGCTTTTCTTTCAGCCTTGAAGTTACTCGTGCGTATCGAAACTGGGACATGCATAGATCAATAGCGCGTTATAAACGACGAGTTACAATTTGAAGCCCTCACCCAGGCCGTTGGGTTCAGGCG
Organism: Lactarius hengduanensis; assembly: GCA_021525025.1. NCBI lineage: Eukaryota > Fungi > Basidiomycota > Agaricomycetes > Russulales > Russulaceae > Lactarius > Lactarius hengduanensis. The sequence continues at coordinate 5,651 of JAKELI010000482.1, forward strand.
CTCTGAAAATCCTGTCTCCCCATCATACTCTTTATGAAGGTCTCCTTTTCTTCTTCTGGCAGTGCTGCGATTCTCCCCATGATCTCCTCTGTGTTAGAGGTGTACCCCCTGTTGCCGTTGACTGGCTCGTCTAGGTCGATGAGGGGTTCTTCGGCTACGCTTTGAGGAGCCGTAGGGACTTCTTCTATGTAGGCCCCTCGACCTCTGTATGCCTTCCTGGGTTGGTTACAATCCCGTGAGAAGTGCCCCTTCTGGTTGCAGTTGTAACAGGTTACGTCCCTTGTATTTATCACTCCTCGCCCGCCTCCCCTTCCTCTGTTGATGAAACCTCCCCGTGGTGCATAAGGAGGGGCTCCTTGAGTCGCGTTCCTCCACTGCATGGCGTTGTGTGGGTCTGCATCTTCTGATCCCTCGAGGCGAGCGCGGATCCTTCCTGGGGTTGTGTCCATGGCATCAGGATGGTTTCGGTATTGCTGCCATCCTTGTTGTCGCTGGGGAGGTTGGAATCGAGCGGGTTGGTTTTGACGGGGTCGCTGCTGTTGTGGTTGTTGGGGTTGCCTCCCGAAGCCATCAACTCTTGCTTTTACGTGGAGGTATCTTTTCTGTTGTTCTATGAGCGCATTCTTCCACTGTTGGTAGTTTGTGGGGCTGTGGAATTGATAGGCGTTGCGATACAGGTCATGGGGAACTCCTCTGGTAAATTTGTCGAGGACCAGCGGTTTGTCTAGGCGGTATTTAGCCTGTCGAACCAGCTTTTCGAATTTAGTGACATAGCTGTCAATGTCCGTCCCCGTCATCTTGAAGCCTCGATCTAGTTCGAGTCTTGTGCGGTCTTGTTCCATATTGTCTTGGAACTGTCCTTTGAAGGCTAGCTCGACTCCATTCCATAGCCATGGGTCGGTTTTGTCAGGTCACTCGTCGAGCCACTTGGTGGTCTCGGTGGCCCATTCGTCCACGAGTGGCCCCTGTATATAAGTGAGGAACATCATTGCCTTGATATATGGGACCCTCATGCTGCGGTTTGCGGCGTTGACTCCTGCGAACCGCCTCCATTGGGATAGGAATGGTTCTGCCTCGTCTCGATTTCCTGTGAATATTCTCGGTTCCTTCCCGAGGAATTTGTCGGTCTCGGGCAGGGGATTGTTGAAGTTCAGGATTGTGGGGTTTTCGTCTCCGTCACCTTCATCGCCTCCATGGCTTCCATTGCCGTGGTCTCCGGGATCTCCTCCGGGTGGTGGTCCTCCTTCTTCTCTTCGGGGGGCGGGTTGTGCGAATAATGCGGTTCTGGCCACAATTTGTGTGATGGTTTCTGACATAGTAGGGATGGACTCAGCGATTAGTTCCAGATGTGCTTCTTCCACTGGGTCTTGAGTGATACGGATCTCTTCTGGGTTGCTAGCGAGAGATGGGGATGGTGCTGGTGTTTTGGGTGTTGGGGAGCGAGCGGGTTCTTCTTCTTCTCCGTCTCTTAATCCCCACTGGTCTCTTGTTACTACGTTGTTTTGCAGGATATCAAGGTTGAGGCTCTTGCTAGCTGGTCTGATGACTTCGTATTTGTTATCGAGGTCGTTCCAGCGTATCTCAGTCCAGCAGGTGTTCTCGAAGTTGAATTCTACTGCGATGATCTGAGTAGCTCCTTTTCTATCGATATAGTAGGTGACGTAGCCTGGGTCCTCTGTGTCGTCCTTCCAAAATGCTGTTTCTAGATATCGTTTGGGTACGTTGCGTTCTCCTCGTCTTTCAATGTAGTAGGGCCTGAAAGGTACCCAATAGTCTCTTGTAGTTCTTGGATTGGCCACGATTGGATCTTGGTCTTAATGTAACGTCTACCACGGACGTCTGCCTGACTTAGGCTTCTTGTGGTGTGGCGATCCGATACGAGTAGTAGAGTCGGTTAGCGGGGGTTTCTGGATGATGAGCGGGGTGAGGGAATAGACGTTCCTCTGGTCCTGCTCTGTACCCGTGAAGGTCGACTCCTTGTTGGTGTCACGGTTTCGTTGTGGACGCTTACGGAACGGTGATGACTCCCGCCATGGGTTGTAATTAGTCATGGACTTCACGTAGTCGGGCTGTAGTATCACATGTCTGTTGTGGTGCTATGACTCATTCCTAGTAGTAGCTGTAGTAGGGTTCGAGCTACTTACGCTACTAGTTGTATCAGTTCAGGAGGAGCTTCAAAGCTGCCTCAAACATGTATAAGTAATATGTATCGAAGACCAAGGATCCTCATCTTGGTCTTCTTCAATTGCCATCACATTTCCGCTCCTACTCCTCGCGTGCATCTCTCTCCTCTACCGCTTGACTCTACTTGAGCAAGTCGGACGTCAGCTACGCCTAGTGGATCTAACCCTAGTGCTTCTCACGATCACGTGCACTCGGAGGCCGTGTATCTATATCACGTGACTCGCAGGATAAATCCGCTAAGTTGTTAACACCCTTTCGAAGTCCAAGTCGGACCAACGCCAGTGGCGGCGTTACATTAAGACCAAGATCCCTTCACCGTGGCGTTCACGACTCGAGACCGCTGGACAAATTTCAGAACCTACTCCTCTGATAGGCGAGGAGACCGCAACGTACCAGTACAATTCCTAGGAGCCGCAAGGTGGAGAGAATACCGAGGAGATACCGGATACTTCGTCGATTTCGCGTCGGGACCCACCCGATACCGACCAGTTGAGTTCAATTTCGAAAATGTGTGTTGGGTAGAGATTACATGGAACCCGATCGACCACAGGTGGGATGCAGTACAACCCGCAGGAAGGAACTTCAACTGCGACATCGACACAAGAGGACTACCCAACCGAGAACAGTGGGGATGCATCGACGGACGACCAGAGGAGGAACCGAGTACATCGGAACCACGGACCCCTGCACCCTCAGAGACTAGCGAAGGGACGAACGATCAGAAGAAGAGGAAGAAGAAGAGGAGTTAGCAGTCATAGCCCAAACAGCTGAGTCGCTCCATATAACCGAACCAGAAGTTATCCACATATGCTCCCCTGCCGTAGCCGCAATGGCCACCATGACGCAAGAAGAAGTACTCATAGACGAGGAAGTACGACGCATAAGAGAGGAAGCTAATGCAGTCCTCCAACCCATACACCCAGCTACGGGACATCGAATGGACGCCGACGAAGCTGCGATATTTCGAGCGGTAGGACCCAACCAACCGGACCCACCGCCCGGACGAGGAAGTCCCCCGCCGGTGCGACCCAGAAGAGGCCCCGGAGACTTTGGAGGAGGACCACCGAGAAGAGGAGGACCACCCGGAGGAGGACCCGCGATTGGAGGAGGGCCCGGAGAGGACAAACTCACAGGCGAGAAGCCCACCATATTCACAGGGGACAGAGCTGACTACGAGGCCTTCCTCACGCAATGGCACCTATACTGGGCACTCAACGGAGATGCCCCGGTCCTGCGGAACGTATATCGCAGGTGCCTCATGTTCCTAGGATACGTCAAAGGACCGATGGTCAGCAACTGGACTCTCGGTTTTCTCACGTGGCTCAATACCGAAGTACGAGGTGGAAGGGACCGATATGACGAATATCTATGGGATACCCTATCCGCCGGATTCGCAGACAGATTCTCCAACGTGCTGGAGCAGGAGCAGGCACAGGCTGCCCTAGCCAAAGGTCTCAAAATGGTCGGCGATGATATTGACACGTACGTCACCAACTTCGAACAGCTAGCACGGAAGGCTGACTATCACCTAAACGACCGACAAACGATCGATCGATTCACGGCTGGACTGCCGGGGAAACTGTTCACCAAAGTATATGAGATGGACGACCCCACCACCTTCAACGAATGGAAGGACGCCACGCTGAAAAGACAAAAGCAGTACATCCACCTACGTGCGAGGTTAAACATGACCTCGACGCCCTGCACCACACCTGTACCTCGCCCCAACGCACCACGAAACTACGGTGCACCCTGGAATCCCCCACGTAACCCGCCACCGCGATACGACCCAAACACCATGGATACCTCTGCAGATCGCTCTCGAGCTAGGCTCGCGGGATCTGAAGACGGCGTTGGTCAACGGTCGCAAAATCGACCCCCATTTCAACCAAGGGGAGGCGGTCAAGGACGGGGAGGCGGTCAAAGACGCGACATGAGGGAAGTTATCTGCTACAACTGTAACAATCCAGGTCACTTCTCACGCGACTGCACGAGACCCAGGAAACAAAGGCAGCAATGGCAGCCACTGAACAGCCAAAGTCGAGCGGTAGAGACGGACTACTACAGTCAGGAAGGTCCGACCGCACGAGTGGCGAACACCCTAACTCCCCAAGACGCAGCGCAGAGTTGGCTACGAGGAGTGAGAGGAGCCACAGACGAAGTAAAGGACCTGATCTTCAAAGATTTGTGGGATCAGGAGGGTTTTCAGGACGCCTAAACCCATCGGCCTGGGTGAGGGCAATTAATTGTAATTCTGTAATCATGACTCGCTTCCGTTCGCTTAGAATTCCAGTCTCGATTCGCACAAATTACTCAATGGCCGACATAAAAGGGCTCGTCGATTCGGGAGCCACCGACAACTTCATAAGACCCGCATTCGCTAAACGAATGGGCTTAGGACTGCAACCACTCGACCGTCCAAAAAAGATATGGAACATAGATAACACGGAAAATAAAGCTGGGTCCATCACCCACTTTATCGACTTGGACGTGACAACCAAAGGAATCAACAGGGTCATGAGATTCCTCGTTACAGACATAGGGGACGAAGACCTTGTCTTCGGCTACCCCTGGCTCGCCGCCTACGAGCCCACCATCAGCTGGCGACACGCCACAATACATGAAGATGCGTTGCCCATCGTAGTCCGATCTATTAACCCCGAGAGCAACAGACGGTGTTAGCTACCAGCCCTCACAGAAGAAGAAAAGGAAGACGTAGTACACGAACTAGAGCAAACCTGTCGGATACGTACCACAGCTACCGAACTCGCCATAGCGGCTAACCAACACACCACAGCGGCGGAGATACCGGCACCATACCAACGCTTCGCCAAAATATTCAATGAGGAAGCGTCACATCGCTTCCCACCTACAAGGCCCTGGGATCACGCCATCGAGTTTAAACCAGGCACGCCGGCCAGTATCGACTGCAAAATATATCCCATGACTCAGGAAGAGGACGGCCAGCTCAAAGTATGGCTCGAAGAACAGCTCAAGATGGGGTACATTCAACCTTCCAAGTCGCCCTGCGCCTCGTCCTTCTTCTTCATCAAAAAGAAAGATGGGAAACTCTGCCCAGTCCAGGACTACCGAAAGATTAACGCATGCACGGTTCGCAACCAATATCCGCTACCCCTCATGGCCGAACTCATCAACGACCTCGGCAACGGACACATCTACACCAAACTCGATGTGAGATGGGGTTATAACAACATCCGAGTGAAGGAAGGGGACGAACCCAAAGCTGCGTTTAAAACACGATACGGGCTCTACGAGCCGCTCGTGATGTACTTCGGACTAACTAACTCCCCAGCGACCTTCCAAGCCATGATGAATGACATCTGCGCGCCGGTCATCGTCAAACACGAGTTAAAGGGTACCATCATACAAGTCTACATGGACGACATCGGTATCGCCACTCATGAGAACGCGGGAATACAGGCACACATCGATGCGGTCAGCAACATCCTCCAAGTTGCCCTGGACCATGACCTGTACTTCAAACCGGAGAAGTGCCTCTTCCACAGACCACGTATGGATTACCTGGGGGTCATCCTTGAAAAGGGGGTGACTCGCATGGACCCGGTAAAAATTTCGGGCATACGCGACTGGCCCCGCCCCACGAAGGTACGCGATGTCCGCTCCTTCCTAGGCTTCTGCAATTTTTACCGCCTCTTCATACGCGGCTTTGCGACACACGCTTGAGCACTGAACAAGCTCACGCGGAAAGACGCGGATTGGACCTGGGGCAAGGAAGAAGACACCGCCTTCCAGAAACTCAAAGATCTCGTGACGTCAGAACCAGTCCTGGCACACCCTACGCTCACCGACCAATTCGAACTCGAAGTCGATGCATCAGGATACGTGGTAGGGGCAGTACTGCTGCAGAAGAAGAAAGACGGAAAGCGACACCCCATCGGCTACTACTCGGCCACACTCAACGAAGCAGAACGCAACTACGACATCTACGACCTAGAGCTGTTGGCCATCGTGAAAGCGCTGCGACACTGGCGTCCCTACCTTGCAGGATCCCCTCACAAGATCAAAATCTTCTCCGATCACTTGAACCTGACACACTGGAAATCACCCCAAAAGATCAGTCGCCGCGTAGCGAGAGAAGTACTCGAACTGATGGAATATGACTTTGAGATCCATCACATCAAAGGCACGAACAACGGAAGAGCAGACGCACTCTCCAGACGCCCCGACTACGACAGAGGAGAGCAGGACAATGAGGGAGTCACAGTCCTCCCAGCCAAAGTCTTCGCGCGACAAGCAATCACTCAAACGGCGGAGAATCACCAACAAGACGAGACTCAGATACGCCGATGGACGGACCCTCACAAGCTGAAACAAGTTGACGGAGTGTGGTATCGACAGGGAGCGCGCGTCATCACGGGAGGAACAGAGGTCATCCGCACCATAATCCGGAATCACCACGACCCTCCTACCTATGGACATCCGGGAATCAAACGCACCGCACGCATCATCGAGCAACACTACTGGTGGCCGCAAATGCTAGGTCACGTGACCGAGTATGTCAAAGGATGCGCAGAGTGTCAACGCCACAAGGTCAACAATCGACCGACGAAAGCCCCGCTCGTACCCATCACGCCGACACCAGATGCCCAACCCTTCGAAACCATAGCATTAGACTTCATCACCAAACTCCCAATATCTCAAGGGTTCGACTCGATCCTCACCATTACGGATCACGACTGCACAAAGGCGTCGATCTTTATCCCCTGCATAGAAGAGATCACGGCGGAAGGAACTGCAGCCCTGTACGTCACTCACGTGTTTCGAAGATTCGGATTACCGGCCAAAATCATCAGTGACCGAGATCCGAGGTTCGCATCTAAATTCACCCGAGAACTGTGCCAGATTCTGGGGATCTACCAGAATATATCCATGGCGTATCACCCACGCACAGACGGACAATCGGAGAGAACCAATCAATGGCTAGAACAGTATCTTCGGTTCTGGGCGAACGAGCGCCAAGATAACTGGGCGCACTTTCTTCCCATGGCAGAATTCACGCATAACAGCTGGCCACACGAGGCAACAAGGAAGTCCCCTTTCGCGCTCATGATGGGATATGACCCACGCGCTGATTGGATCGATAAGCCGACACCCATCCCACAGGTGTTCACACGATGATACACTACACTGTCCCTAATCGCTAGGAAACAGTCAGAGTTGAGCGCAGGGTCTAGGGGGCGTGAAGCGTCGCGAGCGGTCGCGCAGGCCTCCGTGGGGCGCGTCCTGTCGTATACGGGTCCGCGGCGGTTGCGGGCGCGTCTGTGTTGAAGGGTGAAAGCCGTGCGCGAGTGCGGCGAGGTCGGGAAGGGGGAATGGAGCTGGTCGGTCGCAAGTGGTCGGAAACGGTCGTGCACGCTTCGGCGCGGCGCGAATCTTGGTATGGGTGGCCGCTCTAGTCGGGAACGCGTCGCGCTGGAGTTGCTAAGGCCGCGCGCGAGTGCGGCGCGCTAGGGAACACAAAGGATGAGCCTTACTGAGCTCAAAAGTCCGAGGGGAGAAGTCTACTATTAGAAATCTGGGTTGTAAAGTTGTAGTTACATGGCCTATATACTGAGGAATGTAAGCTAAGGAAAGAGGGTGAATTATATAACCAGGGGAAAGCTAAGGCACAAAGGGGAGAGTCCAGAGTAAGAGGGGGAAGCCGAGCGCTCAGGGAGCGCGGCAAAGTGCGGCTGAGAGCGCGGCAAGTGCGCGGGCGAGCGCGCTGAGAGTGCGGCAGAGCGCGCTGAGAGTGCGGCAGAGCGCGCACAGAGCACGGGCAAGTGCAGGAGAGCGCGCGCACAAGCGTGACCGAGCACGCGCGCACAAGTGTGACTGAGCGCGCGCACACAAGCGTGACTGAGCGCGCGCGCACAAGTGTGACTGAGCACGCGGCTGAGAGCACAGAGAGCATGGGCGAGCGCGGTAGAGCGCAGGCAAGCGCGGCTGAGCGCGCGGGCGAGCACGGCTGAGCGCAGTTGAGCGCGGCTGAGCGCAGTTGAGCGTGGCTGAGCGTAGCTGAGTGCGGTAGAGTGCGGGCGAGTGCGGCTGAGAGTGTAAAAAGCGCAATTTCACCAGGCAGGGAGAGCGCAGTCGTATCAACGACTTCAACAATTCTGCGAAGCACGGAGTAACGCCCAAGAATTGATCCGGAAAGCCCAGGCGCTGTGGATCAAACACCGAGATACGCCGAAGTACCAAGAAGGCGACCAAGTGTGGCTGGAAGGAAGACATCTCCGAACCAATCAACCAACCGCAAAACTGGCGGCGAGACGGCATGGACCCTTCAAATTGTCCAGGTACTATCGCCCGTCAATTATCGACTGGAACTTCCCACGCAGTGGAGTATTCACCCCGTGTTTCACATTGATTTACTCACACCTTATCGCGAGACGCCCATGCATGGAGCAAACTTCCAACGCCCGCCACCGGATCTAGTCAACGGCGAAGAGGAATACGAAGTCGAGAGCATTCTAGACTCACGGCACTTCGGCCGGACCAAGAAACTCCAGTACCTCGTGAAATGGAAAGGGTATCCCGACTCGGAGAATCAGTGGGTCAACAGCGCTGACATATTCGCTGATGACGCTATAGCGGACTTTGAAACGAGAGGAAGGAGAACGGTTAAAAACCCAGCCGACAACGTCTCACCACACCCATCTCCTCACACTGGATTCCTTCTTCCTCCCGCAACAATGTCTCTTCCCTCTGCCTCCACTTCCTCCACTGTCACTGCCCTCGGGCTCGGCAACCTCACCAACGAAGAGCTCCGCAACGCCCTGTCCAACGTCCAATGTATCGACGACGTCGACAACCCCGAGGAACCTTCGACCTACTGGCTCCTCGACGCCACCACTGGACAGCGCCTCAACGCCGCGCCCTACTCGGAAGCCGAAGTGCGTCGGCTTCGTGCAGCTCTCCAAGACGGTGAGAGCCCCCCATTTCGACCTCTCCCAGTACGAGTCGAGTACCAGATCAAAGGGGAAGAAGACGCCGGCGACGAAGCGATGGGAGGAGTGGATGCGGAAGCGCGACTGGAAGCCCGAGGCGCGTCACTGGGAGCAATCTCAGTTGCGAGCAGCAGTGATAAGGAGAACGAGGATCCTGTGGCGGCGCCGGTGGTTCACCGAGATGCTGAGAGAGCAGTGTATGAGCAAGTCGAAGGAGTCCTGAGGGACTACTACCCAGCTGAGCACCCTTACGTCATCACCGCCACCGACTCTGACAATGTCCTCCAAACGCCCTACGCATGTGACACCACCGGGCGCCCACTGTATCGCGGCGGCGTCACCATCGACACGAGTGCCGTGCCGTACCCGGTCGCCTGCCTGCGCTACCTCGGCGGCAGCTCGCGCCACACACCACACGGATATAAGCACAACCGCGGGGAGGACTTTGTCCATTACCCCATTACCGACGCCGCCGGTAACACCATGCAGGCGACCTACGTACAGGTCATCATGAATCCCGACCCCCTCGTCCTCGCCTTGATGGACGACAGTGACAAAGTGTACTCCAAGCCGCTGTACGCCAAGCCACAGGTGCGCAAAGCCGGTAAGCCCCACTACCTCGTCGAAGACATGTACGCCTTCGTCGGCGGACACAGCAACCAGCACCGAGTGGACCGCACCGTCAACGAGCTGAAGGACGTAAGTCTGAAGGCCGAGCTGCACCGCTACCGCGCCTACAAGCGCGAGGCTGAGAGGATGGAGCAGCGGCTCCATGCCTTGTCCCAGGCGCTCAGTGGGGTTCAGGGAGAGGTCAGTCGCAGCAAGTTCAGGCTGGAGATGGCGAACGCGTGGGATTGGATTACGGAGATGCAGGAGGGATGGATGGGAGGCATCGGGCCCACTCGGCGACGCGGTTGTCGCAGCTGAAAAGGGGGTGATGTCACGGTTTCGTTGTGGACGCTTACGGAACGGTGATGACTCCCGCCGTGGGTTGTAATTAGTCATGGACTTCACGTAGTCGGGCCGTAGTATCACATGTCTGTTGTGGTGCTATGACTCATTCCTAGTAGTAGCTGTAGTAGGGTTCGAGCTACTTACGCTACTAGTTGTATCGGTTCAGGAGGAGCTTCAAAGCTGCCTCAAACATGTATAAGTAATATGTATCGAAGACCAAGGATCCTCATCTTGGTCTTCTTCAATTGCCATCATGTTTCCGCTCCTACTCCTCGCGTGCATCTCTCTCCTCTACCGCTTGACTCTACTTGAGCAAGTCGGACGTCAGCTACGCCTAGTGGATCTAACCCTAGTGCTTCTCACGATCACGTGCACTCAGAGGCCGTGTATCTATATCACGTGACTCGCAGGATAAATCCGCTAAGTTGTTAACGCCCTTTCGAAGTCCAAGTCGGACCAACGCCAGTGGCGGCGTTACAGTTGGACTCCGATAGGTGGATCAGAAAGGATCTTCAGGTCGTCCCAAGAGTCGTGATCAACGACGTAGAAGATGGTGTAAGGACGTGCGACTCGTTCGTTGAGGTAGAGGAACACTCGGTGGCTCGTAGCGTTCAAAGGATATTCCACTGCCCACAGGGGACTCGGGATAAGTCACGGGGGATCCCTGGTCTAAGGGGATATGCCGGACGACTCACTTAAAGGGGAATGCCCTCTAGCGTAGATGCGAGTAGAAAGGGTGGTATTCGAAGAAGACCAAGATACCGTTCTTGGTCTTCGCTCAGAACTACTTATACACATACGTGCGGGCTTTGAAGCGCCGCTCCAAGTACTACTAGCCTATAGCGTAAGTAGAGCAAACCCTAGTACGACTATCCTAGTAGTGAGTCATGATCCAAGCCGTATCGTACACAATCACATGCGCCGGAGCTTACCCGGCTGACTGATCAACTAAGTCCATGACTATATGCTGCTGACACGGTGTCATACCCTTGTACGTCAGTGTCCACTTCCGGGCCAAGACACTCTGCTAGTCCGAACCGTAACACCATAGCTGTCCGCGCCAGCGGAGGTCATGTTGAGCTCGGCTAGGCACGCTTCGAGCTCCTTGCGCGCCATCAGGCGTGCCTGTTCCCGCACGGACTCGGGAACGTCCTCCTTCAGTTTATCGGATATCTGGGGAGGGTGAATTTAGCAACAGGGTTGAGAGCCACACGCGGCACACGACCTACCTGATTGATGTCGTTAGTGTTGCCACAACTTTGACTCCGAATCAGCTTGAGTCAGAGTCAATCTCAGCTCGAGCCGGGCCGAGCTGAGTCATGGTAATGTGGCAACCCCTGCTGAGTCACAGCTCCAAAGTCACGACTTTGACTCAAAGTTGACCAGAGTCGCATTCTTTAGCCAAAAAAAAAATAAACAAAGGGTTTTTTTAAATTCAGCATGGATTAGCATATGCTATGCTATGTACTACTCTAGATATCTATATCTGTGATCTACAAAGGTCTGCTGCGTCATCATTGCCCAAGGGGGGTCAGCATATTTTAAAATCACACGGCCCGTAGTGATTGGCCCAGGTAACCCTCGGGTTGGGAAGGGCTACCTGTACCCGTACCCGCCCTCAAGGGTACAGGTTCCCGCAGGGTACGGGTCGGGGGTCAGGGGTTGGCGGGTATTTCACTACAGGTACGGGTGTGCATGTTGAATTTATTAACGAATTGTACTACTACTACACAAAAATGACTACTGGCTGGGGCAGAGAAGCGCAGCATGTCAATGCACAGGGGTCCCAGGGGAGTGAAGGTTCGGCATTGTATGGAGTGACGTCCGTGTGAGTTCAAAGCGGAGAGGATTCCGTGTGGGGGTTACTGAAGCTAACGAACCAAGAGGAAAGGGGCTCGAGAGCAGGTGAAAGTGAAACGAGGGAGAGTGAGATGAAGTGAAGCGAGTGGGTGAGAAGGAAGGTAAGGATGTTGGAATGGCTGGTGGACTGCTAGGGCGAAGACATCGGTGGCGAAAGCATTGCGACTGGGTGGTGGTCGGTTGACAAAGGCGTTGACGATGGCTTAGGCGTGGCGAGGCGGCGGCAGGTATGGCGATGGTGTGGCTTCTACTTGGCAGGCAATTCCGAGGTCGGCGACTCAGAAGGTGAAGGCGGCGATGACGAAGGCGATGGCTAGACGGTGACGAGGCTTTCTCGGACTGGCGCGGCGTAGAATGAGACTTAGAGGCAAACGATAAGACAGAGAGGGAGATCAATGATACATTAACGAGTCGACGCGGATGGTTTATATACATTTGATCCAGTATATGATGCATTCTGAGTCAAAGTCAAATGTATAGTGAGAGAGCGAGGGGTAGAGAGGGATGGGGGAAACGGTACGAGCGTAAGGAAACGAATCGAGAAGTGGCACAGGCACAAACAGACAAAGGGATATGGGCGCGACCATGAGGAGAGCACCCTCCAAGATCTAAGTAAAATAAGGCCGAGAAGAGAGGATCATATGAGCACTTTGAACAAAGGATACGAGACGTGATGACGCACAACAATAGGGAAACCTCCTCCGAATTCCAGCGACGGGACAATGGCTCGCACGGCCTCCAACGGCGTCTTGCAAGCGACTAGGAGCAATAGGGTGGATCAACGAGAGACAATGGGTGATGGCAGAGATTAGTGGAGTGATAGAGGGAAGTTTGACAGGTTGAAAGAGAATGTCTGCGATCGACGCAGAGGCAAGCGAAGGGATGAAAGGTGGGCTCGGGCAAGGCGTCCGAGGCATGTTGTTCGGTGGCATTCCGGAGGTGTCCGGGGTCAGACAGGGCGGCGACGACTACGAGAGGAGATGGAAGTGATGACGAGGCAGGAAACGACAAGAACAGAGACGCAGATGACGTGGCGAGACTTGTATTATGACTGGTAGTAGCGTATGAGGGAGATGGAAACACGAGGGCGAAGGGTGGCGAAGGGAAGCGGAGATGGAAATATTAATGGAGACAGCTTGACTTCGAATCCGGGTGGCTGCAGGTGGCTGAGGGATACCGTCGAGCAAGGCTGAAACAGGCAAAAACAGTGGATTTCGAGCCCAGAGCGCAAGGGAACCTTACAGTGTGTGGGGAATACTCGTGTCCGTTGAACGTGCTCGAAAGCGCATGCATGAGTAAACGTGGGCAGAGGGTGGTTAAGGATAAAGGAGGGGAAGAAGAGCAGCCAGAAAGGATGGAGAAGAATAGCAAGAGTTGTCCTTCGAGTGCCCACGTTTGGGCCTGACTTCCAGGATATTCACACTAAGTTGGGGGAAACAAGAGGCATCCGAGCGCTGCTATTCCATGTTTCAATAGAGAGTAGTAGAGAGGTTTAAGTACAAAGAGTTTTGTATTTAAAAGAGGAAAAGTAAGAAGCGAAGCGAATGAACTGAGACAAAGGAACACTGAGAAAGGCCGCGTTGAACGTGCTCGAAAGCGCGTGCGTGAGAATTCGTGGGCAGAGGGTGGTTATAAAAGGAGGAGGGGTTAGAGGAAAGCAGCCAGAAAGATGGGGGAAAAGATAGCGAGAGTTGTCCTTCGAGTGCCCGCGTTTGGGCCTGACTTCCGGGACAATCACACTAAGTTGGGGGAAAGCAAGGGTAACCGAGCGCTGTCTGATTCAATGTAAAGTAAAAGTATATATACAAAGAGTTCAGGCAGTAAACAGTAAAAGGAAAAGGGACACGAACCAAGGCCGCATGCCGAGGCGATCGAGATATGAAAACGAGCGGTTTCGGACTCAGCCCGAATGCAGGCCTTACACCTCCTGGGGGGTCAAAATCTTGACCTGTCCCCGGTCAAGCTACTTCTAAAGAAAAATAAATAAATCAGTGCTTGAGCGTCGAAAATGAAGAAAACGCGAGTTAAAACTATAGTGGGAAGGGCAAGGGGAAGAGTGCAGTGAAGATAAAGTCATCAAAAACTAAGGCCTACACCTGCAAGCGTCGCCGAGTTGCGAACCTACGCTTCCGGGATCGAAAACGATGAGATGGTTGGTTGGAACGGGAATGGGGGAGGCCAGTGTCGAGCGTGGTGCAGCCGTCGCGTGTTTTCGGCATGCGCTTGCGAACGTCTTCGTGTGCCGAGGGTAGTCTTGAACTTGAAGCCGGGCCTCCTGGGTCGAATACGAGGCGTGGGGCGCGGGGCGTGAGCTGCCCGAGTCGAAGCCGATGCGCGAAGGTGTTGGATGTCTTGGATGTCTTGAAGGTGCCGATCTGATTGTTGCCAATGTCTTCTTGCTTGCTCCAGAACTTGCGCGTGTGGGTGAGAAGAGCTGCCGAGGCGTTGAAGAGCGCCGAAACAAGGGCTGCCGTGGTGATGAGAACGAACGCGAAGTTGAAGTAAGCGACTTGGTAAGCGAGGCCAGAGCGACGCGGCGTCGACGAGGGCGAGGCGAGTGGGAGATGGAGTGTGAGCGTCAGCGTGACTTCATAGATCAGCGGGGCTTGGCGTCCGAGTCGAGGGGTTGATAAGACGAAGGCCGGTGTGCTATCAAGCGGGGAGGAAACCGAGGCGACTGTCTTGAGTCCGGGAAGTCGTTGCGATGGCGTCGAGTGGCGTGAAGTGGGAACGATTATTGAAGCTTCGTGTTGCGCGGGAAGGAGGGGGACAGTCTCGTCTAGCGACAACAGGGACGACTCCGGGTGATACGACGACGCAGGGGTAGCAAAGGGCTCGAGTACGGGGTTGCAGCACGGCTCTCCAGGGCGATGGGTACAGGGACGGTAGCGGATGAGCAGGCATTGAAGTCAGGGTCTCAGGCGGCAGGTGGTTTCGTGGGCAATGACAAAGACGTCGAATCCTCGGAGCGAGCCAGAGAAGCAGACAGTGGGGTAGGAGGTAAAGACAAGAGCTCAGCGGACGTCGTCAGTAAACTCAAGAGTAAGCGAGGGACTAGGCAGGGAAGGAGAAGTCGGAGTGGACAAAGACACAGGCGCGTGCTCGGGCTCGTATTCGGGCTGGTCGACCACTTCCGAAGGAACGCACTCAACGTTCGTGGGGGGGACCTCAGAAGAATAATGGGGCGTGGATGCGATCTCAGGGACGTCATCAGTACTCGGGGAAGAATGCGAGTGGGTCAATGGATGAATAAGTGACGACAGGGCGATCGGAGGCGTGGACGCAGACTCGGGCTCGGGCTGATCTTCCGTTTCCAAACGAGGAGAGAGCGAGAACGTGGACAAAATCGAAGACAGAGCAGGGGGCGTGGACGACAATGTGGGTGCGTGCTCAGGCTGATCGACGACCGTCGCCGAGGGCAGGTACTCGAAATCAGACGTCGGCATGGAAAAAGGTGCAGGCGCAATCGAAGGTGAGAGGGACGTGGACAAGATCTCGGGGTGTTCATCGGCAGCCGAGTGTGCGAGCGAGTGAGAACATGAACGTGACAGGGTAGGAGACGCCGAGGGGAGCAACGTGGACAAGACCGAAGGAGGCGTGGACGCAAAAACGGGGTCGCTGTCAATAGCCGAATGCATGAGTGTCGGAATATGGGACAGAGGAGAATCCGAGGGGGGCAACGTGTACGCGGGCTCGGGCTGATCGAGCGTCACCAAATGCGCTAGTCCATGCTGGGATTCCGAAGGCGAGATTGAAGAAAGGGGGAGGTCTGAGTCTGGCGTCGAGTACGAAGGCAGGGAGAGCTCGTCGGGGGTTGTAGTTGTCTCGGCGTTCGAGGCGATGGAGCACGTCACTGCTCAGAAACTGTAGAAATCTCGAGGAATGGGCTCAACAACAGGTTGCTCGCGTCTAACGCTCGGGGACTGGAACTGCTTCACATGCGACCAAAATGAGGAGCCGTCATACGCAAACGCTGCTCGTGCGCAAACGAAAACATCTTCGAAGTGGAAGGGGACGTCAGGTGGCTGGAATGGGTTCTTGCCAAGAAGACGGGGCCGGAGGACTTCGCGATCCTCGGGGTGGAATCTGTACCAAAACACTGCGTCGCGTTCTTCTTTCGACAGGTGGCCTGCGTGGACTAGGGGTTTGCCGAGACAAAGAAACTGCCTGTAGTACCGCGACACGTCATCCGTGCAGTTCATTCGGCTTCTGGAAGAGTCCTGGACATAGCACAGTAACCTTTGCCTCATAACCTGGGGACGTGGGATGATACTGCCGAAGACGTCGATGAGGGATTGCCGGAAGAGAGGCCAGTCGTGCGAACGATATCCGTTTAGCGATCTCCAGAAGTCGTGCAGCGAGGGGGCTACGTAGCGGATGAGTACGTCGACTTGCTGCGGGTCCGTCAGTTCGCAGTCGTACGCCAATGCTTCGAATTCCTCCAAAAAGTCCTCGAATGAATCTGCACATCCCGAGTAGTAAGGTGCGAACCTTGAGCATGGCGATGGCATGGTTGCTGGTCCGATGCGCGGCGTGTATGGGTCGTTGTCCTCGTTGTCGTAATACATCTTCAGTGGTGCGTGTGATGGTGTGCAAATGAAGACGGGAAATGGTGCGAGATTGAAGCGGAAGTGTTATTGTAAAGTTTGTCGACAAACAAAAATGAGGGGACGAGAACTAAAGGGCGAATGTGCGAGCTCGGAGATTGGAATGGGAGGGGAATCAGAAGCCGATACAACAAAATCGAAAGGGATCGAAGCCAAGGGGAGTGGAGGGCAGGGCAGGGAAGCGCGGCACCCGCTGCATCCCTTTCCCATCCTCACAAACTCACACCTATATGGTAAAGTGGATAGTTCCGTCTAAGACCTTTCAAACAAGGGGAGTGGAGGGCAGGGCAGGGAAGCGCGGCACCAGGGTCGGGACCTGCTGCATCCCTTTCCCATCCTCACAAACTCACACCTATATGGTAAAGTGGATAGTTTCGTCTAAGAAAGGGGAGTGGAGGGCAGGGCAGGGATGCGCGGCACCAGGGTTGGCACCCGCTGCATCCCTTTCCCATCCTCACAAACTCACACCTATATGGTAAAGTGGATAGGTTTGTCTAAGACAAACAAAAGACAGCGAGGCAAGTGCTCTTTGTCAGCAAAATATGTGTCAGTGTATGCACGTGTCCATTGCAGAAAGAGCTGAGGACTTTCATGAGGACTTTCATATGTCCGTCGATCACAAGCATCAAACGACAGATGGTAACAATTGTACACAGACAGTAAGGTATATGACATGTTGGAGTTGCGTTACAGAAAGACAGTCAGGGAACAGGGCACACAATAAGGTGGAGAGGTCAGAACTAGGTGGAAGTGATACCACTTCGTTGACGTGTCTGGGAGCGCAATCTGGACAGCGTGATGTAAACATATGAAGTTCATGAATAGAAAAGTTACATACCCCTCACGGCGCCTCGGGGGTTGACCATGTCAACCCCGGACAGTCCCTTTCGCCGGGCTGTTGTGAGGCTGCTCGTTGTTAGTGCCATCCCAATCAAATGCCGAGTCATGCTGGAAACCCTCCCGCAATGACAGACTGTCAAAAAGACCGCTGATATACCCATAGTCCGGTTTTTTTTCAAAGCTGAGCAAGCGACAGTATTCAAGAAAGGTACAGAACTCCACGGGAAGGCCATCGCACAAGTCGCGTGGTGTCGTTTGTTGTTTGCACTTGACGATGTCCTGTGACCCGTGTGGCAAGCCCTGCCACGGCAAATGGCCACGAAGGAAGTAGATGAGAATGTAGGCAAGCGACTCCATATTGTCTCGCCATCCGAGCTCCAAGCCAAGGTGGCTGTTAATGGAGGCGAAAGTAGCTGTTCCGGTGAGACCAAGGTTTGTGTTGGGAGGAATATGTTTATTCGTATAGGGATCCCTGTACTCCTTTGATAGACCAAAATCGATGAGGTACACTATGTTGGCCTGTGTCCCAAGGCCTATGACAATATTGCTGGGTTTGAGGTCACGATGGATGAAGTTGCGAGAGTGGATGTACTTTAGGCGACAGACCTGGAACCGCAGATGAGGATGTCCGTCATTTCCAGGGAGAAGACTCGGAAACACATACCAGCTGGTCAGCGAGTAGTAGAACGGTATGAACAGTGAATTTGAAGTGGCGGCTGACAAAAAGGTCTTCAAGCGACTGTCCCAGGAGATCGAGTGCCATCGCATCGAAGCCACCTTCTGTGCCAAACCAACGGACATGCGGAATGCCTATCCCCCCTAGTGTTTCGGCAGCTCCTAGAGCCGGGCCAAGCCGGAGCCGGTCCAGATAGATTACTGGACCGAGCCGAGCCTTAGTGCATGGCTCTCACTTGCCGAGCTGAGCCAAGCATCTCGGCTCGAGCCAGAAGCTGGTGTGACTTGCTTGCATGTGCTGGCGACTCGTTCACGACTCGTTTGGAGTGCAGCATTGGGTGCACATTATCACAGTAAAACATGTGTATTGCTTTGCAAGTACGGAAAATACAAAGTAGATATAATATTAGTACATCACGTTGTCACCATTGCCGCCGCCTTTGTCACCACCACCCAAGCCACCGCCGCCGCCGTGGTCATTGTCAATACCCCCGCCGCAGCGGTTGTTGTTGTTGTTGTTGCCACCGCGCGGCTTGTCTTCGTCGTTGTCATTGTCGCCGTGACCGTCGACGTTGACGTCGTTGTCGCCATGACCGTCAACGTCGACGTTGTTGTCGCCGTGACCGTCTTTGTCAATGTCGTTGTCGCCGTGACTGTCTTCATCGATGTCGTTGTCGCCGTGACCGTCTTTGTCGACCTGTACTGCCTTTTGGAGGTGGGCCTGTAAATCGCCGTCTCGAGGCACTGGATCACATTGGTGGACTACGTCAAGCCGAGTAAGTTGATGTCAGGAAGGTGCGGATGAATGTGAACGCATATAGCGGGTCAACTTGCGCAAGACGTGAGTTCATCGTACGATACGATCGTTAGGACGCAACACTCACGATCTCCAGAAATGGGACACAAGAAGGTGAGAGAGCGATGCTGAAGATGACAACATGCGGTCGGTTCGTCCGGGAGGGTCACGAGAAGGACCGGGTCGACATCTTCTGGACGAACGGCCTTTGCGACGGCGCTGCTGTAAGCGTTGATGTGAAGAAGCGGATACGCGGGTGGAAAAGAGCGAAAGGAGGTCTGCACGATTGGCTTGGCGTTGGCCGAGTCCAAGATGATGAGCGGGCTCGGGACGCGGCGCCTGTATGTTGGGAAAATGCGCCGGGGAGGTAGGGATGGGTTGAGGTTGATCCTGCTCCTGGTGCTGGCATCGAGGGAGGCGAGCGAGGGGGATCGAGGTGCGCGGTGCCATAGGTGCAGAAGACGAAGGGCATGTTCCCAACGCCTTTGCGGTGCGGCACAGTCTGCGTGTTCAGCGTGATGTGCACGCTGGTCTTGCCGCTGTGGTGCTGTATTTGATGCGTCAGTAAGTGCAGAGGAGAGTGGGCGTAAACACACATAGATGATACTGCGCTTCGGGTTGCGTGAATGAATGTCCCACACATGCCCGAGAGTGAGATCGTCCTTGCCTTCCCACCGCCAGCTCGTGTCCTCGTCCTCCAGGTCCTCCTCATCCTGCCCCTGTGCATCCGCAGCGGCGATGAGATCCGCGAGGGAGCGCGAGGAGTAGTAAGGGTCCTGAGCACACGACAGTTTGACCCATACCCTGCCACGCGTGATTTCTCCAGGAGAGCCGATGGATATGCCGTGCTGGACCGAAAAGAGATGGCCTGGCGCACGAGGAGGCGCAGAGGGGTCGCCAGAGAATATGAACAAGATGACAGCGCGCAAGAGGCGGAAGGAGTATGAAAGTGGGGCTTGTACGATGCGGTAGGTGCCCTCCCGCGCATACATTTCGGCCGCAGGGGTTTTTTGAATAGACTGTATCAGTGGCAGGAGAAGAATCTGGAGGGGTGTTCCAGAGCGAAGGCTTTGGTGGAGGAGCGCTTTCTGGCGCAGGAGCACTGAGCATACTAAGCACGTGAATGTGGCCGACAGCTGGAAGCCGTGCACAACGCACAATACATTCTGCACCATACATAAGGCTAAGACTGACAAAATAAGACTACTGTAGACAGAACACCGGTCCCACAAAACTACAACAGTGTTGGTATACATGAGGGCTATAAAGTTTAGTGTTTCCCCCGTATTCTCATGGGAGTGCTGGGGGTGGGAGTACAAAACTTGCTACTGGATGGTAGGATCTGTGTGCGAATTGAGGAGCGAAGACTAAATGGCTGCAATCAGCACCGGTTATGCGCTATCCATACAACATGAAGTTACTTACACCCGGTCACTGGAAACAGGTTCACGGCCTGGACTGACAATGGAGAGAGTGGGGGAAGGTAGCACTTCGCCAGGGTGGTCTGCCTCTGCTGCCGAGCACCGCGAGAGAATAGAGTGAAGGTATTGGTAGTCTGGCTTCTTGTCGAAGCCAAGTGAACGGACATAGGTGACAAAATTGCAGAAGGGAGTGGGTAAGCCTTCGCACAGCTCTTCTGCCGTAACCGACTGTTTCTTCTGGAGGACTGCCTTCTGACTACTGTAGGCAGAAGTTGCCGTCCAAGGTAAGTCACCGCGTGCTGAAAAAATGATGGTATAGACGAGCGACTCCAGGTCGTCACTAGTGTTCGAAAGTCCAGTCCCATGAACCGGAAAAAAACCGGGACCGGACCGGACTGCAACCGATGGCAACCGGACCGTCGGTTGCGGTTCATCGGGTCTGAGGATTTTACCAGTTGCGGTTCATCCATATTTGGCAAGTGCGTGAACCGCCACAGGGCCGGTTGGGACCGGTCTCAACCGGTCTTTACACCAACACCACGCCAACACGCAAGACTCAAGTTTTACACCAACGACACCGACCATCGCCATCACCAACGACGACGACTACAACCACCAGCATTCCAACACCCGGGCCGGCGACTCGGACCGGCATCAACGACGACAAGCGCGTCGACACCAACTCAGGCCCGGCTATCAAGACGACCATCAACCACGACCATTTCAAGTCATCAACGACACCGACTGCAATAACACCGACACCAACGACACCGACAACTCGACAGTGGCCACGACAAGATCTACGACGGCTGCAATGACTTAGACGACACGACGACCACCGCGAGCCAGCAACTCTGGACCGGCATCAACAAGAACAACCGCGCCAACACCAACGACTACGACCGACGACCGACCACCACCACCATTCCAACTTCAACAGCCGCAACGACTCGGACGACACGACGACAACCGCAACGACGACACGTGCTAGTGCTACATTCGGCCACAACAACGACACGCTCAATAACGACGACGCGACGACAACAGCAACAGCAACACGACGACGACTGCAAAAGCAACACGTCGACAACCGCGACGATGACCGCGACGACGACGAGAAGGGCGAGGGAGGACTCGCGCTCCACGACGATGGCGACTCAGACGGAGGCTCACTGTTACGGTTCGGACTAACGGAGTGTCTTGGCCCGGAAGTGGACACTGACGTACAAGGGTATGACACCGTGTCAGCAGCATATAGTCATGGACTTAGTTGATCAGTCAGCCGGGTAAGCTCCGGTGCATGTGATTGTGTACGATACGGCTCGGATCATGACTCACTACTAGGATAGCTGTACTAGGGTTTGCTCTACTTACGCTATAGGCTAGTAGTACTTGGAGCGGCGCTTGAAAGCCCGCGCGTATCTGTATAAATAGTTCTGAGCGAAGACCAAGAACGGTATCTTGGTCTTCTTCGAAATACCACTCTTCTACTCTCATCTACGCTAGAGGGAATCCCCCTTTAAGTGAGTCGTCCGGCATATCCCCTTAGACCAGGGATCCCCGTGACTTATCCCGAGTCCCCCGTGGGCAGTGGAATATCCCTTGGACGCTACGTGTCATCGAGTGTTCCTTTACCTCAACGAACGAGTCGCACGCCCTTACACCTTCTTCTACGTCGTCGATCACGACTCTTGGGACGACTTGAAGATCCTTTCCGATCCACCCATCGGAAGTCCAACTAGGAGACGATCTTCACGGATATAGAGCAGGACCAGAGGAACGTCTATTCCCTCATCCAGCCCATCATCCCGAGACCCCTGCTAACCGACTCTACTACTCGAATCGGATCGCCACAACCCGAGACGCCTAAGTCAGGCAAACGTCCGTGGTAGACGTTACATTAAGACCAAGATCCCAATCGTGGCCAATCCGAGAACAACAAGAGACTATTGGGTGCCCTTCAGGCCCTACTACATCGAAAGACGAGGAGAACGCAACGTACCAAAACGATACTTAGAAACAGTGTTTTGGAAAGACGACGCAGAGGACCCAGGCTACGTCACCTACTACATTGACAGAAAAGGGAGCTACTCAGATCATCGCAGTAGAGTTCAACTTCGAGAACACCTGCTGGACCGAGATACGCTGGAACGACCTCAATAACAAATACGAAGTCATCAGACCGGCTAGCAAAAGCCTCAACCTTGACATCCTACAAAGTAACGTAGTAACAAGAGACCAGTGGGGATTAAGAGACGGAGAAGAAGAAGAACCCGCTCGCTCCCCAACACCCAAAACACCAGCACCATCCCCATCTCTCGCCAGCAACCCCGAAGAAATCCGCATCATCCAAAACCCCGAGGAAGAAGCACACTTGGAGCTAATCGCTGAGTCCATCCCTACTATGTCAGAAACTATCACACAAGTCGCGGCTAGAACCGCACTATTCGCACAACCCACCCCCCGAAGAGAAGAAGGGGGACCACCACCTGGAGGAGACCCCGGAGACCACGGTAATGGAGGCCATGGAGATGACGAAGACTAACGAAAACCTCATACCGCTGAACCCCGGCAACCCCCTGCCCGAAACTGACAAGTTCCTCGGAAAGGAGCCGAGAATATTCACAGGAAATCGCGACGAGGCAGAACCATTCCTGTCCCAATGGAGGCGATTCGCAGGAGTCAACGCCGCAAACCGCAGCATGAGGGTCCCGTATATCAAGGCAATGATGTTCCTCACTTACATACAGGGACCACTCGTCGACGAATGGGCCACTGAAACCACGAAATGGCTCGACGCGCAACCTAACAAGACTGACGAATGGCTATGGAACGGAGTAGAGCTAGCCTTCAAAGGACAGTTCCGGGACAATATGGAACAAGATCGCGCAAGAGTAGAACTGGACCGAGGCTTCAAGATGACGGGGACAGACATTGACAGCTACGTCACTAAATTCGAAAAACTAGTTCGACAGGCTAAATACCGCCTAGACGAACCACTAGTCCTCGACAAATTCACCAGAGGAGTCCCCATGACTTATATCGCAATGCCTACCAGTTCCACAGCCCCACAAACTACCAGCAGTGGAAGAACGCGCTCATAGAGCAGCAGAAAGGTATCTCCACGTAAAAGCAAGAGTCGACGGCTTTGGGAGACAACCCCAACAACAACAGCAGCGACCCCGCCAGAACCAACCCGCTCGATTCCAACCGCCCCAGCGACAACAAGGATGGCAGCAATATCGAAACCATCCTGATGCCATGGACACAACCCCAGGAAGGATCCGCGCTCGCCTCGCGGGATCAGAAGACGCAGACCCGCATAACGCCATGCAGTGGAGGAACGCAACTCAAGGCGCCCCTCCTTATGCGCCAAGAGGGGGCTTTATCAACCGCGGCAGAGGGGGCGGACGAGGGGTGATAAACACAAGGGACGTAATCTGCTACAACTGCAACCAGAAAGGCCACTTCTCACGGGATTGTAACCAACCCAGGAAGGCATATCGAGGCCGGGGAGCTTACATCGAAGAAATCCCCACAGCCCCTCAAAGCGTAGCCGAAGAACCTCTCATTGACCTGGACGAACCAGTCCACGCCAACAGAGGAACCTCCCAGTCCAACATAGAAGATATCATGGGGAGGAATCGCATCGCTACCAGAGGAGGAGAAAGGAGATGTTCGTAAAGGATATGATGGGGAGGCAGGATTTTCAGAGCGCCTGAACCCAACGGCCTGGGTGAGGGCTTCAAATTGTAACTCGTCGTTCATAACGCGCTATCGATCTATGCATGTCCCAGTTTCGATACGCACGAGTAACTTCAAGGCCGAAAGGAAAGCATTAGTGGACTCCGGAGCCACTCACAACTTCATACATCCGGAATTCGTCAAGAAAATGGGTCTAGGAACCCAGGAGCTAGAAGCTCCCCGCAATATTTGGAATATTGACGGAACTCACAACCAAGGAGGGAAAATCACCCACTTCGTCGCCCTTAACGTACAAACTGACGGAAAGCTTAAAGATATCCAGTTCCTAGTCACCAATGTCGGTGGCGAAGATCTCATACTAGGATACCCATGGCTCGCCACCTTCCAACCAAGTATACACTGGGCAACCGCGACCATGGATACCAAGCAATACCCAATCATCATACGAACGGTCAATCCGAAGAAATCGTTCGACCTTAAGCAGCCACCGCAGAGATCCGACGAATCGTCGCCAAAATAGACGAAGAGAAACAAGAACAGCATCGTGCGGGAGCTGGAAGAGGACGAATCAATACGCATACGGACCACGGCAACAGAATTAGCCATATCGGCACAACAATACACGAAGAAGACGGAAATTCCACAGGAATACAGACGTCACGCCAAGGTGTTCAGCGAAGAAGAATCTCAACGCTTTCCCCCCTTCTAGACCCTGGGACCACGAGATCGAACTCAAACCGGATGCACCCGACTCCATCAACTGCAAAATCTACCCTCTTAACCAAACAGAAGACAAAGCATTGGACGAATTCCTCGACGAACAACTCGCTAAAGGGTATATACGACCCTCTAAATCGCCGTACGCATCCCCATTTTTCTTTGTCAAAAGAAGGACGGAAAACTACGCCCCGTACAGGACTATCGCGAACTCAACAAATGGACCATACGCAACCAATACCCTCTCCCGCTCATACCCGAACTTATCGCAGACCTCAGCGGAGGCTGGATATTCTCCAAGTTCGACGTCCGATGGGGTTACTGCAATATCCGTATCAAGCCTGGACACGAACACAGGGCGGCCTTCAAAACTAAACGAGGGTTCTTCGAACCCCGGGTTATGTATTTTGGCATGACAAACTCCCCGTCTACCTTCCAGGCCATGATGAACCACTATATGCAAACCCCTCATCGAGTATCACGAGACTAAAGGGACCATCATTCGCGTCTATATGGACGACATCGGCATCGCTACTTCGACCACCGAACAGGCACACACGGACGCTATACACGACATATTGGACCTACTGGAACAACACGACCTCTACCTCAAACCGGAGAAATGCACCTTCCATTCCTCGTCCCTCGATTACCTGGGGGTAATCATTGAAAAGGGGGTGATTCGCATGGACCCCGTCAAAGTTTCGGGAATACGAGACTGGCCAGTCCCCAAAACCGTAAAACAGGTGCGATCATTCCTAGGTTTTTGCAACTTCTACCGCGCTTTCATCCGAAACTTTGCAACACATGCACGACCACTCAACAAACTAACACGGAAAGACACCGATTGGCAATGGGGAACGGAACAACAACAAGCATTCGACAAACTCAAGATCATAGTCACCGAAGAACCCGTACTCAAACACCCGGAATTAGACACACCATTCGAACTAGAGGTAGACGCGTCAGGATACGCAGTCGGAGCAGTACTCCTCCAACGCGCAATAACAACAAACGACACCCTATCGCCTACTACTCCAGCACCCTCAACGAAGCAGAAAGAAACTACGACATATACGACCTAGAACTCTTAGCTATCGTCAAGGCATTACGAAACTGGAGGCAATACCTAGCAGGATCCCCGCATAAGATCAAAGTATTCTCTGATCATATGAACCTACAGTACTGGAGATCCCCGCAAAAGATCAGTAGACGGGTAGCCAGGGAAGTACTCGAACTCTCTGAGTACGACATAGAGATTCACCACATCAAAGGGACAGCAAACTGGACGAGCAGGACGCCTTGTCTAGACGGCCTGACTACGACCAAGGGGAACATGATAACGAACAAGTCACAGTTCTACCAGACCACGTCTTCGTAAGAGCAGCAGAAATCGATACCACAGACAACCCCGTTCGCACTCAAAACACTGTCGACGTCCTCGAGATGCAAACGACCAATCCCGTCTACGTCCAAGACGAAGAAGCAATTCGGAAATGGGTCGACCCGCACCGATTGAAGAAGATCGAGGGAACCTGGTATAAGAAGGACGTCGCGTAGTCACTGGAGACCAACACGAAAGGCGACACATTATACAAGCCCATCACGACCCCCCAGTCCATGGACATCCCGGAATAAGCCGAACCATCCAAATGGTCGAGAGATACTACTGGTGGCCGGGGTTAAGACAAGAAGCACAGGATTACGTCAAGGGTTGCGCGAACTGTCAACGGATCAAGGTCAATAACCGACCTACACGCGCCCCTCTACAGCCGATCTACCCAAGACAGGAAGCAGCCCCGTTCGAGACCATCGCGCTAGACTTCATCACCAAACTTCCCGTCTCCGACGACTGTGACTCGATACTGACAGTAACAGACCACGACTGCTCAAAAGCGGCAATATTCATCCCATGCCAAGAAGAAATAAGCGCAGAGGGAACCGCAGCCCTGTATGTAACCCACGTCTTCTCCCGATTCGGATTACCGGCGCGCATCATCAGTGACAGGGACCCGCGCTTCGCATCCAAGTTCACCCGTGAACTATGCCGGATCTTAGGGATAGAACAGAACATTCTCACGGCCTTATCACCCGCGGACCGACGGACAATCAGAACGCACCAACCAAGTGGCTAGAACAGTACCTACGCTTCTGGGTCAACGAGAGACAAGATGACTGGACACACTATCTACCAATGGCGGAATTCACGCACAACAACTGGCCCAACGAAACCACGAGATCCTCCCCTTTCAACATCCTCATGGGATATAACCCTCGCGCCTGACTGGACGGACAGACCCTCCCCTATTCCACAGGTGGCGCTTGCGTCTAGAACAATTCAGAAAGGCTAGAGCGCGCGCCCAGGAACTGATGATCAAAGCGCAGCAGGGGTGGATCAAACACAAAGATACGCCCAAATACCAGATAGGCGACCTCGTGTGGCTCGAAGGGCGCCACCTCCGGACCAACCAGCCAACCACAAAGCTTGCGCCCAGAAGACATGGTCCGTTTAAGGTCACACAGGTGATGTCCGCAGTCAACTATCGCCTAGAACTTCCCACGCAGTGGAGCATCCATCCCAGTGTTCCACACGGACCTTCTGACTCCCTTATCGCTGAAACTCCCACACACGGCCCAAACTATCAGCGCCCACCACCGGATCTAGTAGGTGGAGAAGAAGAATACGAAGTCGAGAAGATTCTAGACTCTCGGCGATTCGGCAGAAGCAAGAAATTGCAATACCTGGTCAAATGGCGTGGATACCCCGACTCGGACAATCAGTGGGTCTCGAAGGATGACGTCTTCGCCGATGACGCAATTCGGAACTTCAAACGTTCAAACCCCGCTCGAGAAACACATATAAGCGCAGGGATTTTGGAAAGGACGTCCCCATTCCCCACTTCTACTCTCCCTTCCACTCATACCTACTCTAGACCTCGATGCCCGCTGTAGAAGTACACTATGTCCTCGACGACCTACTCCCACTTGCCGTCCAGCCCGACCTCATCGTCCAGAACGCGCCATCGTCACCCCTGTCGATTCCCCAGCCCCTTCACCCAAGGAATCAGTCGTCCAGTATCCCCCGTACCATCCCTCCTTTATGCGACCTCCACCACCGCAGTGGGATCATCCCGCAGTCCTTCGCCTACGCCGATCTCATCCAGAAGGCACAGCGTTTACGACCTACGTACCGACACGACCACCTTCCCGTACGGACGAAGCTGCGATTCAAGAGACCGGGAATACGACCGGTATCTTTCCCAAGAGCACTGCCCCCTCAACGAGCACCTCACATACGGGAACCATCCTCACCACGACGAGCGAAGAAACCCCGCCACTATGCTCCTCGGACGGGGAACCTCTCACTATGTCGCAAACTACTCGACCCGCGCTCCGCAGATACCGTGCGGAGAGCCACAGTCCAATTTCCCGACAGAGGGTGGAAACACCGCCACCCCACGGGTACCAATACAACAGGGGAGTCCATTATATCCCCTTCAGATTCGCGACGCTCAGGGGAGGCTGCACCCAGCTCGGTATACGCAGCTCGTCTTTACGGCGGACCCCTTCGTCCTCGCCTACCGACGAGGCAGCGACCAGCAGTACGGAAAGTCGGTACACGCAGCCCCCGACTACGACAACACCCCGTCCAACCCCTACAACGACGACGACCTAGTATACCTCGATCGGGAAGGGGAGCTCAAAGAGGCGGTCGACACGGCCCTATTGGGCATGAAGGATCTAACCCTCACAGCGGAGGTACACCGATACCGCTGCATCCAAGCTGGGTACGCAGCCAAAGAGGAGGAGCTGAGGAAGAAGATCGACGAGTTGGACCGAATCGGACTAACCCGCCGCCAGTGCATCATCCGACTCCAGCGAGCCAACGCCATCAGGCGCATCCAAGACGAGCAGGAGTCCTACCGTCCCGGAGTAGAGGAGGGACAGCGAGTTGCCCTCATAAGGGAGGCTCTGCAGGGCGGTCGACCTGGGGGCTCGACCCTGAGAAGGGGGTGATGTTACGGTTCGGACTAACGGAGTGTTTCGGCCCGGAAGTGGACACTGACGTACAAGGGTATGACACCGCGTCAGCAGCATATAGTCATGGACTTAGTTGATCAGTCAGCCGGGTAAGCTCCGGTGCATGTGATTGTGTACGATACGGCTCGGATCATGACTCACTACTAGGATAGCTGTACTAGGGTTTGCTCTACTTACGCTATAGGCTAGTAGTACTTGGAGCGGCGCTTGAAAGCCCGCGCGTACCTGTATAAGTAGTTCTGAGCGAAGACCAAGAACGGTATCTTGGTCTTCTTCGAAATACCACTCTTCTACTCTCATCTACGCTAGAGGGAATCCCCCTTTAAGTGAGTCGTCCGGCATATCCCCTTAGACCAGGGATCCCCGTGACTTATCCCGAGTCCCCCGTGGGCAGTGGAATATCCCTTGGACGCTACGTAGTCACCGAGTGTTCCTTTACCTCAACGAACGAGTCGCACGCCCTTACACCTTCTTCTACGTCGTCGATCACGACTCTTGGGACGACTTGAAGATCCTTTCCGATCCTACCTATCGGAGTTCAACAAGGAGACGATCTTCACGGATATAGAGCAGGACCAGAGGAACGTCTATTCCCTCATCCAGCTCCGTCATCCCGAGACTCCCTGCTAACCGACTCTACTACTCGAATCGGATCGCCACAACCCGAGACGCCTAAGTCAGGCAAACGTCCGTGGT
>JAKELI010000483.1:0-35101 GCA_021525025.1 Lactarius hengduanensis
ATTGTGACCGGCGCGGACATCAACTGGTAATAAGTCATGTGAGTCGCGCATGGGTGAGAATAGGGAGATGAAGGCTGTGGCGTGGTCACCGGGGTCTGCGCGTTGCTGCTCCTATCCTCCTGACGACGGACGCCGGAGCACGGACGTCGGCCATTGCAGCAGATCAGCGGGGAGTTATGGCGCGAGACCATCGTCCCACGGTTTTGTGGGTACGGGTAGGCGGGAAGAACGATGAACTGGGAGGTGGGATTGTGGGTGGGGGAGAAAGGTGTTAGAAGTGTGGGAGCGTGGATGGGACGGACTCAGGGGTCGAGGCACGGGAAGAATCAGGGAGATCTGGTAATGTATCTAAGGGTATAGTAATAGGAGGCTGATTGTGTTCGTTTAAGGCGTTATTGCGTGATGTTGTATCGGTATCGTTATCATGGTGATCTAATCTACTATTTGACGTTATATTTGGGAGTTCTATATTATGTTGTGTTGTGGTGTTTGGAGACGTTCTTGGGAGTTCTATATTGTGTTGTGATGTAGTATTCGGAGACGTTGTTGGAGACGGTATTTGAGATGAAACATGGGCGGAGACAGAAGGGGGAGAAGAGAAGGAGGACGAGGTTGCGCTTGAATGGGAGGAGGTGGGAAGAGGGAAGGAGATAGGGGAAGAGGATTCGATCAGGGGAGAAGAAGGAGAGCAAGCGACAAATGGGGAAGGATTGGGGGATGGGGGAGGGGAGATGTAGCCGGGGGCGTCCCACGACGCTGGCTCTGAGGGAGGTGATAAGTTAAGTGTGGTGCCAGGAAGGAGGGAAGTTGGGGCGGCGTGGAGATGTTCGATGAATGAAACGTGAAACGAGTTGAAGACGCGCTTGCTCGAAGGATCCCAGAGTCGATAAGCCTTAGCATGTGGGGCGTAGCCGATCAAGACGCAAGGTGAGGATCGTTGAGCTAATTTCGAAGTATGCGTCATTGTCAGGGCGTAGGCCCGGCAACCGATTTCACGAAGGTGGGAGAGCGAGGGTATCCGGCCGAACCACATTTGGAAGGGTGTCTTCCCCCGTTGGACGTCGCCGCAGTTAGATTGGTTAAATAGGCGGCGGTGTTAACGAATTCGTCCCAAAGATTGGCGGGGGCATTGCATGAGAAGCGCATTGCCCGACCTTTGTTGAGGAGCGTTCGATGAAGACGTTCCGCGCGCCCATTTGTGCAGACGTATAGGGGGCAGTGAGTTGATGATCGACGCCTTCCGCCTTGCACCAGGCTTCCATGGAGTGGGAGACGAGTTCCCCGTTATCGGTGAGGAAGGAACCGAGCTTATCACCCGTTTGAGTTGTGACAGCGCGATGCCAATCCTGAAACGCTTTGGCGGCTTCGGCTTTAGTTCTCAGGGGGATGGTCCAAACATAACCCGAGAAATCGTCAATCACATTCATGGAATACAGGGCACCAGCTTTGGATGCCGTCGGCATCGGGCCACACAAGTCAACGAAAACCTTTCCCAACCGCCTCTCTGCCTTCACCCCTTCACGCGTGTCTGGAACGTTCGAGCGGGTCTGCTTGCCGACGATGCAGTGATCGCATTTAGGTGCATCTGTAAATGCAGTAGGTGTTCAGAGCTGTTCGGAGCCGTTCAAGGACACTCTGAACACTCTGAACAGCTCTGAACACCTAATTGCGTTTACAGATGTGGTGCACATGATAAATCAATAGGCATACCTTGGATCGCCTCGGAGCGAGCCATGTCTATGATGGTGCGAACGTTGCAATGTCCAAGTCGGCGGTGCCAAGTCTCGACATCCGGGACGCGCTGTGCGTACATCGCTTGCGCAGGGACGGGCTTTGGAGTGGTCAGATGGTAAGCGGAAGGGGGAATGGTCCGAATGGAGAGGACATAGAGGTTCTGGCGGGGGGAGATTGTGCCCCGTGTAATGACAGTATTGCTTTTGTTGGTGATCCAACACATGTCAGCGCCAAAATGGCAAGTGTAACCGCCGTCGCGACTGAGGGACAGGACGGAGACGAGCCGCACAGTGGCGTCAGGAATATAGAGGACATTGTTCAGCGTCAACTTGTGGCCGCTGGCAATCCACAGCTCTACCGTACCCGTGCCGATAGCGAAAACCGACGCGCCGCCAAGGCCTTTAACGGGGTGGTTCGGAATGGGGTAGAAGGTCTTAAAATCGGAACGCGTCGGCGAGATATGGACCATAGCTCCGGTATCGAGGATGAAGGGGGAGTTCGCCGAAGGTTCGTCACCTTTGCAGGTGTACGCCGCCCAATCGAGTGAGGTCGAGGGCGGTTTGTCTTCACTCGCCAACAGCGCTCTGTACTCCATCAGATCGCCCTCACCCATGTCGAGATTGAAGTCGGGCACGGACACTGCGGTCAGGGCCGCGCTTGTGGGTGCACCGGTTTGCGGCTGAGGGACAAGCATGTAGGCCTGGCCGTTGAATATGATGGTTGGCCGACGGGTGCGGTTTGCTGAGTACTCGTTGCTTGAGCGACTTGAGCGGAGGCCGTGGAGGCCGCTTGGGGGCGGTTTCCTCTGGGTGGCCTACCGGACACGGCGCGTTGGGCAGTCCGAGCTTCCTCGACTGATTTGCCCGCCATCTTCCCACCGGGGAGGATGCAGAAGTCGGATTGGTGGTTATTGCGCTTGCAATTTGAGCAGACCGGTTTGGTATTGCTGGTATTTCTCGCCGAGGTGGTTGCGGCGAGGGCGGTGTTATTGACGCCGTCCTCAGTGCGTCGATTCAGGAGGGAGTCTTCGTCTTCGAGTCGCTCCATGACTTTGTCGGATGAGAAGTCGACCTGATTGAGTAGACCGTTGATAACGGATTGGAGCTGAGGGAAGTTCTCGCTCAGCCCATTGATGAGGAGTATGGTCAGGAGCTTGTCGTTGTCGAAGCTTCCCATCTTCACGATCCTTTCCCACAGCTGTTTGATTCTATTTGCGGTGATGATGAGGGCGGTGTCGTGTTGGAAGCGTACATTGAGTGCCTCTTTGATGAGGAGGACTTGAGCGTGGAGGCCGATTTGTTCATGGCGCTTGCGGAGCTTTTCGTAGACCTCATGCGCGGTTCCGAGCCGGCGCACGAAGTCGAGGTCGATCCTGGAGATGCGTTCCAAGATGAAGGCCCGCAAGGCCCGATCGTTGATCCTCCAAATTTGGGCTCCTCTCGTGTGAAGGGCCGGATCGGGGCATGGAATGCTTCCGTCCAACCATTCGGTGAAGGCTTGCCTGTCAACCACGTAGCTTAGGCGTAGATTCCAATCTTCCCAGTTGGATTTGCTTCTATCTAGTATGAGATCGGCGGGCCAAGTGGAGTCCGGCATGAGGGTGCGTT
Source organism: Lactarius hengduanensis (assembly GCA_021525025.1). NCBI lineage: Eukaryota > Fungi > Basidiomycota > Agaricomycetes > Russulales > Russulaceae > Lactarius > Lactarius hengduanensis. The sequence goes on from JAKELI010000483.1 coordinate 3,342, forward strand.
CTGTGAGGAGTATTCCATTCACGAAGACGCTGCGAGCCTGATCCCCAGGATTGGTGGGAGCCGCGCTTGCCCCAGTGCCGGTGGTCGGAGGGGCCGTCCCAGCGGTGGGTGCCCCAGTGGCGAGTGCCCCAGTGGCAGTTGCCCCAGTGGCGGTTGCCCCAGTGGCGGTTGCCCCAGTGGCGGGTGCCCCGGTGGTGGGTGCCCCAGTGGCAGGAGTGGTAGTCGCCCCAGTGAGGGCCGCGTCGGGTGCAGTTCCGCCAGTAGCCATAGCGGGATTGAGGGAAGTGAGAGAGAGAGGAGCGGATGAGAGAGAGTAAGAAACGAGTAAGTGAAGGAAAAGTTGGCTAGGACGTCGAGATTATGGACGGGCAGCTATGGGCCCATAACCTATAGAAACCTAGACCAATACTATCCTCAGATCCTCGTAGAGCAGAGGTAACTATAGTGTATAATCACCTAGACCAATACTATCTACACAGTGTTAACAGAGGCGAGAGGATAATAAAGATACATGAGACTTACCCTCAGATCCTCGTAGAGCGGAGGTAACTGAGGGAAAACAAACAGTCGAATACCAGAACGCGTATGTACTATCAGTCACGTGAGACCAGTCCGAAGTGTCGTGACTTCTCGGCTTCGACAAATGCTATTGCAGTTGAATACAATAGGTCGAGCTTAAAGCTCTGGAGGTTACAGTGCAGTCCTTAAGTACTACTGGAGTCGAGTCATGAGAAGCTACTAGAATGAACGAGTCCGAGAGAGAACAACCGAGTCGGACACTACATCGAGTCAACAGGTTGGGTTGCGTCATTGAGAATAGTCGAGAATGTTGAGCGCAGAACTAACAGAGCGAGTGATAGCAAAGAGCTAATAGACAAGTTAACTTCAGAGGTGAAGGGAACTCTATTACAACTGCATACCTAATAGACAAGTTACTATAGAACGTCTATGAGCAAAGGTAATAAGAGAAGTAAAAGAAGGGACTTACACTTCAGAGGTGAAGGGAACTCTGAAGTGTATGGGCGAAAACAGCAGTCCTTATATACAGGACGCTTAGGTAAGAATGGTCTGTGCGCACAGGTGATCCAAACACAATACAGGTGGTCTGTGTGCCAGAGGGAGAAATGCCATTGGAGGGCAGAGAACAATAGCTGCCTAAAGCAGACAATACCGGTGTCTTAACAATGAAGAACAATAAGAGCCGTATATGACTCTAATAATAAAGATAAACAAAAGCGGTCTGTACAAGTCCGGTCCAGTCCAAATCAGTCCATAAGGGACAGACACCGTATATAGTATATGGGATGACTCAATCATATCCCACGAGACATGTGACTTATGCAGTCGCATCTCAACAGAGAAAAGGAAGATACGAGAAGAAACGAGATACAATGCGTAACAAACGACGCGGGACCTGATGGGGGACTTGATTGTCCAACACCAGTGTATTTGTGCCGAGGGAAAGCATTATAGCGACTCTTGCGTGAGTTGATAGATGTCACAGTTTTATACGAAGCAATACTGGTCTGACTTGACGCAAAGCTTGGGTTGGATTTGAAAGAGTAGATGTCGAAAGACTCATCCGTCGTGGAATGATATACCTTCCTGGTTGGAGAAGATGGGGAATCCATAGATGTAACTTACAGAGGTGAGTGCGATCGCCTCGTGTACCAGCTTGTACATGAGCCCATGAGCGCAAGTGAATTCGACGGGCCGAGTTGGATGAGCGTGGGAGTTTCAGGAGTTCAAATGGGTCTTTTTTTGATCGATTTACTATCACCTGACCTGGTATGCAAAATGGAGGAGAATTGCAAAACACACATTTTTAAGAGATCGGAAAACCTTCATTATTGATCCTTCTGTGATATGATAGGTAGGTACTAATATTTGATGAATCACACAAGAAAAGGGGAAAATTGTACATCTTTGCCTTGCGATTTCACGAGCATTGTGCAAAAAAGTGAGAACACCGAGAAAAGTCATCTCTGCTGAACCTGCTATTGCACCCCATAGTTCAGAAACTTCAGTACATGATGTATATATACTATTTAACCACCCTCTGAAATTTCGTGTCACCCAGTGCACCCACAATGAAGATACAAGCAGATCAGTGGATTAGCGTGACATCTCGTTGCTTGACTCAGCCTTGATGCACCAAAATTGGAAGTCCGCTGTTGGCCACTGCCACTCACTTTTCGTGACAAAGGAGTGACCAATTGTTTGCAACTCCCGTATTTTGGGGTGGTCCTTTCCGGCTTTCCTCCAACTCGTTTCTGTCTCACTTTTTCCTCACATTGGAACCAGGGTCATATAGGTGAGAAATTATTGTACCCATTCCAAAAATCTATTTTAATAAAGATGAAGCCGATCACTTGCTATTCGCGATTTACCTCAAAATTTGCAACACTGGTCAGGTGATAGTATACCCCGGGGTGCAGTAGGCCCAGACCGGACACGCGCAGCGCAGTTTACATGGTATCCTAAGACGTGTCTAAGGTGGCTCCGTGCCTTTCAGTGGCAAGAGAATAAATAAAGTTGCTACAGGTAGCTTTGGGCTTCCTAGACGGTTGTGCCCGGTTTCACGCCAAGAACAGTAAGATCGGTTCAAGTTCCTGGTGTCAGACGCCTCAAGAGTCGTGTGCCCTCCAGGGCTGGGATGGGGTCCATGGGTCCTCCTTCCTTCCGTTTATCCTCCTCCCCTCCTCAGTCGGGTTCGGGTGGCTCGTGGGCTCGTGGACCGGCTTCCGGGCGCGATAGGGCACGGTTGTCCTGCAGAAAAGTTAGTAGGCACATGGCCTGTTTCTTTAAATGGGTCATTCACGTGATGACAACTCAGTACTTGGGTCACAATAAGACCAAACATTACCTTCAGAAACTCGGACTGTTCGTGGCGTCAACAAACGAAGCAAAATGGCGTCCAGCATCGTCTCGCCTCTCCGCAATACCTACCGCTACCTCGTACGTTTCCCACTTATATTCCCGTTTAACTCCGTCCTGACGGATTTTCGTTTCCCGATCTGCTGCACACACATACATAACAGCAACGCCAGGCGCACGAGTCGCCCGTGCTCTTCTACTCTGTAGTGATGGGTCTCGTCGGCCCCGTGCTCGCATTCGGCGTGCCGCCCATCCGCGAACACATGGGCTACCGTCCACCGGAACCCATACCGACTACGTACCCAAGTGCGTCCCGTCTCCTTCCGACCCTCGAGGAGTTACTCATTCTCATTTTTATTCGTCTTAGTCCCGAAACGCCCGAGACGGCCTTTGCAGGGCTACGAGGACGGGGAGTGAGAAAAGACGTTTCCGTGCAGGCCTCTCTTCCCCCAACGTTAAATATCTATTTGTCCAAGGAATAGAATCTGGCTGTCGTATTCATTTATGCTGTCCCCTCATGCGTCCTGTATGTGTGTGGCCGCCATTTTCGCGCAGTGACCGCTCCGTGTGCTCCAACTCGACCAAATGTCCAATCCGCTTGAGTTTCTTAATTTGGTCATAAGATCGCACGTGGTTTATAATTGGACGCGTCAGTTGTGGCGCTTGTAGTCTTGTACTGTACCCTTGACTGCACTCTCGCACCTTTTGTCCATCGTAACAAAGCACAAGAAATGTCCGACGACAATCCAAACAGGCCGCGTACTCTTGGGGGCGGAAATGCAGGTGAACCACCCCCCTCTTCGTGGTCGCGTCCTTCAGGCGGTCCGCGTATCGGCCGCATCGGGGGCGGGGGAGGAAGCGTGGGCTCAAGGTATGTATCGTATCCTAGTATAATATCCATCGTTATTACTGATCTGTCTTTCCCATTGCACATAGCGCCGGTGGACGTCGCGTCGCCACTCTCAACGATGACAGCGACGATGGTGGCGACGACGAACCCCAGAACTACTTTGCCGGCGGCGAGAGAAGGTACGTCTCGTAGCAAACTTTACTCTCACGACTCTTTCTCACTAGGGTGTTCACCTTGTCAGCGGGATAAATGTCCAGAACCCGGACAGGGGACCCGACACCTCTGGCCGAGGTCTCATGCGCGATCTCCTCGCACGCGCCCTCAACGATCGCCCACTTGAGCCGGAGCTAGAAGGAGCGCAGAGATCGTCCGCGTTTGCGGGAAGCGGGTACACGCTAGGTTCCGACGAGGTCGAGAGTACATACGTCCCTGATCCGAACGGGCCCCCGAGTCCCAGTTCGTCTCGTCCTTGTTTCTCCCCACGTATTCACATCGATGGAATCTTCAGCCGAGGAGACCGCTATCCGCCATCTCACGTTCTGGCGCGACGGATTCAGCGTAGAGGACGGAGAGCTGCGGCGCTACGACGATCCTGCCCAGGCTCAGATCCTGTCCGAGATCAACGCCGGGTAACCAAATTCTTCATTCATCCAGGACCACGCTGATAAACGAATGTAATGATAGACGCGCCCCTCCCTCCATCCTCGACGTCCTGCCAGGACAACCCGTCGAGCTACGTGTCGCGCGGCGGACCGAGGAAGATTACGTAGCCGCGCCGCGGAGGGGGTTCGCTGGTGCCGGCAGCCGACTCGGCGGGGTCGTCCCCGAGCCGGCAGCGCCGGCCCAACAACTCGGAATGCCAGGCTCTTTCCCCGCACCTGGAGGAGCCCCCTCGGCCACTCCAGCCCCTGCAGCGGCAGCACCGCGGTCTCGTGACCCAGAGAGCGTCGCCACGCGATTCTCCGTCGATCAGTCAAAACCGACGACCAGCGTACAGGTCCGCCTCGCGGACGGCACCAGGTTCGAGCCCTCCTGGGTGATTTTTTTTGGCGATCTGTGTCCGCTCATTATTTCTATAGGATAGTCGCTCGCATGAATTTGGACCATACTGTGCGCGATCTTCGCAATTTCATCAATGCGTGAGTGCCCCGAGTTTTTTTTTCGTTCGCCCTTTCGCGCGAGTTGACGATGCCGTGTAGCTCGCGCCCTGAAAACAACACCCGTGCGTATACTATCGGGACGACGTTCCCAAATCGCACGCTCGATAACGACAACGTGACGATTGAGGGGGCTGGGCTGCTCAATAGTGTGATTGTGCAGCGATGGGCGTGAGGCGAACGAATGCCTACACTGGATGTTTTTGTGTTGACGGAAGTCTCTTGTTATATCTGGACTCGTTGTACCAATTTCTGTACTTGAGGACTCGGGAAGCACGCGTCTTTAGTCGTTTTAAGCAGACGGAAGCCCTACTATCATACCGTTGAATCCCAACTATGCGGTCGTGCTTGGAAGTCCTCCCAGTAAGGTGGCATAGAGCAGGCACAGGAAAGAAGTGAGAGTGAGGGGTCGACTGAGGTCCCGTACCACTCACCGTCGGGTCCCTTCAATCTCGCTTGTGTCTACCCTGAGTCCCCAGCAGGAAGTCAGGCGGACGAGGTCAAATTAGATAACATCTGGTAGTCGTTATAAAAGTTGGACTGAAGTCGAGATCGCAGCATGCTTCGCTGTGATCGCACTGGCGTGATATATACCAATCCATTCGACTAGTCCGCCGAACCCGACACAGTTACATCCAGTTACGATGGTCAGCAAGGCTGAAGACGAAGATGGTGAGCCGAATTTCAACGAAAGGCGTTGAGGGCGGCGGTTCCCCTCCATTCCCCCTACCCTTGCCCCATCTTTTTGGTATAGGCACTTCACGAAGGATGACCTGCGCGGCATGTGCGTCTTTACCCGGCGCCAGACATCCGAGAAAGGCCAGAGTGATTTCCATCTCTCCTCCCTCGGTGTCCTCCTCGCGCGTTCCCTGCGCCCTCGCCCTCGGTGCCACGGCCCCGCACGCAAAGTCCTCGTGTGCGATCTCCATACCGATTCCGCTACTCAGGGAAAGACCTGTGCGCCCGCGCGGCAGTTCCTCGAGCTGCGCAAGGCGCGTCTCGCAGATCTGGGTGGCGCCGGGACGTGGTATATGTGGAGCGCGGAACCCGAATCCGATATCCATGATGGCGGGGTGGAGGACGGCGGAGATGGGTACGAGCTGCCTAAGAGTGCTCCTCCCACCTGCTGCGCGTGCTGGGAGCCTCCTCGTTCACGCTATACAAACACGTTCTCAGTCGCCAGAGAATACGCATATATGCGCAGCCGCCCGTCGAAGCACCGTGCTTCCTTTGTCAGGTAGCCGCAGATTTGTGTTTCGAAGACCAGATGACCCTCACGACCCAGGGCTTCGGTGTTGCCCCTCAATTGAAGGGAAAGCACGAGGATCGAGTCGACGTCCTCGGGATTGTCACGCTGCACGACATCGGCATGTTCAGGGGCGAGTCGCGGACCAGCCACAGTTCGATAGCGTGCACGACCACCGCGATGTTCCTCGAAAAGCCGCTGGCGCTACGACCTGGTTATCGACTTGACCTCGTACGCATCCACCGAGCGCCATGCGACCGCGCCCGGGTTTGCAGCTCGCCGTCAAGGGACCGTACGCGCGCAGGCCGACATACCACCTCTCCACCGGGCGCTCGGCACCTGGAGCGACGTAAAACGGGTACGTACCTCCCGCGCCCAACATTGCTCGTTCCTGAACCCCGGGCAGTAGACCGAGCTCGACCGCATACTCCACCTTGACGCAGATACGAACGGCGTCGCGCATCATCCCCGGTCTGGGCATGGACGGACGGGTGGGGCGTTGTAAGGCCAGCGTCCCGGCTGAGCCCGGGCGACCAGTCCTACTAAAGAGCACCACCGGGGAAAAGAGAACACGCGAAACTGATAGCGATGAATGGCAGAAGGGTAGGCGATCAACTGCCAGTGGCGACTGAGGGCCGGACCGATAAGCGTCATTCACCCATGACATACGGCTGTTTGAGCCTCGGTCTAGCGGCGGAAAGCTCTTGAGGCCAGTCTGTGGGTCATTGCGGTTAGCACCAGAGTAGACGGATATTTCAGGTTTCGGGTGATATTGTGCTGCTACACAAGATGATGGACTTTAGGTTAGGGCAAAGACCAGAAACTTCGATCGATCGAATCTATGAAGGAGCGTATGCACAAGAAGGAGGCGCATATATGCTCGCAGATTCGTTCTCGTTCTGGGATACGGTCGAGTGAGGGAAGGTGATTGTGACAACTGGACGTAATTTTTGTGCCACGGGCATGGGCCCGACGAATTTATTGCACGCGTCAAAGAGGCCTTGATCTTTGCAGGTGTGGATGAATAGGGACCGGCGTTACTGAGTTTCTTCTTTAGAGGAATAGTATCAAACTGTGGAGGAAGGAGATCGGACTTGGACATATTGTGAGACACCGAGACTCGGTGAGAGAAAATCGCAAAAGGTGGCGTAGATCGAGTATAGGAATTTCTCACAATTTGGTACCAACTATATCGACGGCAGCCAGACATAATCTAACAGTGGCCCGTGGGTCAGGGACAACACGGTTTCCCTTATGATGACATTGTCACGTGCACGCGAATGTCGGATGAGTAGCGGGCCGTGTGGATGGGTATCTCCCTGTCCCCTTTTTGATCTTACAAAATGCCGCGCGCGGCGTTACGCTCACAACGCCAATTTTCGCATACACAGCCGCAAACGCAAACTCAGAATCCCACTCAGACGCAGCGTTATAGTCGTAGTCAGCGACGCGTCGAGGACGAAGACGAAGAGGAGGAAATACCGTTGGACGACGACGACGAGCCGGGTGCAAATGAGACCGGAACGGTACGCGACACGAACTCTGACTGGTCGTTGTCGTTGTCCATCTAACTGGACACGGATAGGACCTGAAAAAACGCGCGACCGATCTAGTGCGGCTTGCGCTGTTCCAGGAGCAGCGGCGCATGCCACTACGCCGAGACGAAATCTCCAAGAAAGTGATGGGCTCGCAGCGCAGCGCTTTCAAAGCCGTCTTTTATGAAGCGCAAAGCATTTTGCGCAACACCTTCGGCATGGAGCTTGTCGAGCTGCCTACCCGTGCTGCCACGCACGATGCCACTGCAGGTCAAGACAGGGGTCAGGATAAAGCGGGTACTCAGAACGGCGAGAACGCAGGCGAACGGCAGAAGGTCACTGGGCTTAAAAAGAAAGGTGCGCATCACGCCTTTCAAACGCGTTTTTTGAGGGTAGGTCTAATGATGGGCTGCGTAGCCGTCTCGCAGGGCTCAAAGACATACATACTCAGGTCGACACTCGACCCCGCGCTCATTGAGCGTGCCGCATTGACGAACAAGCGCATATTCGAGGTGGAGGCTGCGGACGCGCCAGACGACGTTGCCGACGCCGAGCCTGGCACGCGCACGTATGGCAGTCTCATCGCGTGGAACAGTGCGGACCAGCTGGCCGCGCTGGGTATTCTCTACGTCATCCTCGCGCTCGTCCTCGTCAGTGGCAAGGTCATCAGCGATAGTGCGTCCCATCCCTTCCCGTCTCATCTTATGCAGGATCGGACATGTTTTCACAGTGGACCTGCGCCTGCTTCTTCGCCGACTGCGCCTCCGCCCGCCAACACAAATCGCTCTCCCAGCCCACACGCCTCATCGTACGCTCACGTTCGACGCGTACCTCACTCAGCTCCAGCGCCAAGGCTATCTTGATCGCACGCGGATCGGTGCCGGTGGGGCCGCGCAGAAACGCCGGCGAGGCGGCGTCGGTGCGACGCAGGCCGGCGGCGGGGGCGGCGAGGAGAACGACGCGGTTTGGGAGTGGCGCTGGGGCCCGCGTGCTGCGGCGGAGATTGGCGAGGCGGCCGTCGCGCGATTCGTCGCGGAGTTCATGGCCGAACGCGCGAGGCGCGGTGGCGCAGGTGGGGGTGGTGGTCCGGGAAGCGGTGCCGGGGGTGGCGCTGGCAGTGACGAGGGGAGTGACGAGGAGGTCGGTGGGCGCAGGGCGAGAGCGCATCGCGAGGAGGCACAGAAGAGGCTCGCGGCGCTGTTGAAGGGCGTCGAGCTTGCTGCAGGAGGGGACCTCGCTGATGCCACCGTATAGTCTCCCATCTCGTGCTACCCCAGAACTGGGATCTGCAGGGACCGGAATCAAGCTAGTTCGTACGTTCATGCATTCACATACTTGCACCGTAGTGTTTTTTTCTTTCTTACAGTAAGTTACCTTAATCGCCTCTCAGAATTCCCATAGTAGATCGTCGACCGCCGACCAAGGATTTGTGCCAATTCCAAGGGTGGTATTGCACGGAAGTACACAGATCAAGAAAAATGAAGTTTTTCGTTGGAAATACAGTATAGTATGACAAGGTATGGCATGTCACTGGCAGGCACGTTGGGATGGGACACTTGTCGAAAATGAGTCTGGGCCGATAAGATCTGGATAAGGAGTGATCCCGGCGAGTTGATTCTCGATACTCCTTCGATACTTCCTTCAACTTATGGCTGCCGTTACATTTTCTCACCCCGTACACAATTATTTCCTTCCCTCTATGGTGCATATCCGTATCTTTATGGCGCCCATCCTCGTGGGGGCAATACTCGATAAGGTTCGTAAAGAGGCCGTACTGTACTGTGCTGTGCTGGATTGCATCGCACTAGGCATCAGGAACAACCTGTCGACCTACTATAAAACATTGCAAATACAGTACGGGCAAGCGCCGTTTCAGTTACTGTATTTATTCGTAATTTAATACGGGCGGTTTTCCTGCTGGCCCTCACCGACGGGCATCTTCACATTCAAGTTGCTCACAATCACCTGTCCTCTATTAACCTACCTAGGACAAGAGCCTAGGTTCACCCTTGCGGTTCGAGTTCCCTCCGTTCTCCTCCTTAAAGGGCGTCTGTCCTTGCTTCCACTCGAGGTCAATATATCTCTCGACTTGGCCAACTGACGTTGTGACGTGGCCCCACCTACTCGCGATACCAAGATTCAACGACTCTGTGCGCCCAGCGTTTCTAACAGATCATCCCGGGTCTTATTTACCTTCTGGCCTAGATATACAGATCGTCTATTCTACTATCCCTATGGAAGCACACGACGGCAGATCAGTATTTGTAAAGCATGCGAGGAACATTGGCAGAGCGTACCGAAATCAGGCCAAGGAGTTGATTTCTATATGCCTGATCTTCTCTCGGATTGCGCCACAGTTCGCACACGAAGACGCAGAGCTGAGGAGGTACTGTAATCAACCACGATGGGTACCCCTCTAGCAGATGAATTCCCTGCTCTGACATTCACTTATAGAGTGCTGCGCGCCTGTGATCTTGCGTTGCATTCTGCTGTTGGTTCGGCTCAGAAAGTAACTGATGAAGGGAACAAACGCTTTGAAAAAGCGACTCGAGTGTTGTGCAGGTACTTTGAGAGATGGCGTCGTCGGTGAGTGACAGTACTAATGTTGCAAAAGGTCTCACCGTTCCATCTACTTTCATGCAGGTTCTCCTCTCTAGGGATACCAATATTACCCAAAGGAAGTTGGTATACGGTGAGGCTCTCGTGCGGCGACCGCTCTTTGCCAATTGATTCCTTACCAACTTTGCTTCTACAGAAGACCGAGGACAAATGGAGACCAAAGATGATGATCAAGTTCGTACTTCTCCGTTCCCCATTGGCGGCCCTTCACGATCCGGAGACCGTCGTCGTGCGCCGTAAGCATCGATTCATGAACATCGTCGCCCTCAGTAATCTGACTCACGCGCCAGAGATGCTCAGTGCCAACCCGTCCCTTTCCGAAATTCTTTGGAACTTTAGCCGTTACAAGGACCGTGCACGTATCACCCTCGAGCAAAACCCTCACTTCTATTCCAGTCTCCCTGCGGACGAGAGTGCATACACGCCTATGTTTAAGCGCCGCCCACTTCGAGACTTGAGTCTAGCTCTCAAACCCCATGACACTGTCTATGTTCTCGTCGATAGGCCGGGCCGCGTGTTTCTCGAAACCGAAGGGGAAATGCGGAAATTTGGCAACGTTTGGATGCTCAACGGAACCCTGATCTTCAAAGGTTTGCGTCGCTTTCTGTCTCGCCCGTCGCTCCCTGACGCTCTTCCAGACAGCTCTGGAGTACTCGAGGGAGAACAAATCGTCAGAAATGCTTGCACGAAAGGCAAATGGTGGCGCTATGAAGAGCCAGTAGTGTTCCCCAAGTGCGAGTGTCGTGCCCGATTGACTCCTGGTCGCTTACGGCCCATCATAACAACACCGTCAGCCAATCCAGTATCGGGGATGCCATTCGACAACTGGGAAATTCTAAGTCACCCATCATCTCATTCTATTAACGTTCAGATCTATTCTGCGCAAGGACGTCTTGGATCTACCATGGATCTGGTGCGTTTCAACGCATTTAATACACCTCACAACACCTACATACCAACTTTGATATAGGACCTACCTCCACCGCCGCCAACGTCGGAGGAACCGGAGTACCAAGTGTTGTACACGAGTATCAAAACGCTCAACGACGATGTACTCCTCAACATATTCAACCGCTTTCAACCAGACGACGAGAACATTTGGAAGCCCCGACTTGGGTGGTTTAAGCTAGCTCATGTCTGTCGGCGATGGCGGCGCCTCATATACGAATCTGCATTCCACCTCGACGCGCATATCCTATGCACGAAAGGCGCTCCCGTGGTGGACACGCTACCCTTCTTACCACCTCTACCGCTCGTCATTGATTACCAATCTACAATCACACGTGCGCAAGACGAGTTGGGAATATCGCATGCGCTACGGCTGCGTGATCGTGTGCGCCGTGTCGATCTTCACATCCCTCCTTCGAGCTTGCGAAAGTCACTTGTGCTCATGGACGAACCCTTTCCAAGGCTGGAGCACCTCTCTCTCTCGTCTACAATTGATGAAGACACGAGCTTGATAATTCCTAAGACCTTTCTGGCTCCAAATCTCCGCCACCTTAAACTGCTTGGCGTCAGCCTTTCAAGTGGATTACCATCACTATCCTCCACTGTCTTCCTCGTCACACTGACACTCGAAAACATTCGGGACTCTGGCTACTTTCTTCCGAAGCACCTGATCACACGTCTTCGATCCTTTCGCCAGCTCGAGGAACTGTCTATTGGTTTTTCCATACCCTTACCCCATTCCAGCGCCGAGAGAGAACTTTTGGATGCCCTAGAAACCCCTGTGACGCTTCTCAAGCTCAAGCGTTTCGCATTCCGCGGTATTAGCGCTTATTTGGAAAGCCTTATCGCTCAAATTAGGGCCCCTCATCTGGAGCAACTCAGCATTACATTACTTGATCAAGTCACATTCGCGTTACCACACCTGTCCCACTTCACCAACACAACAGAAGGCCTCAAGCTCCCCACGGCGGAGGTTATATTCGACCGTGAAACAGTCGCCGTAGTCATGGATCACCGCAAGCTACAACTCGGCAATAGAGCCCCAAGTTTCAGCCTCAGTGTCATGTGCAACGTATTTGACCGCCAAGTTAACTGTGCAACGCAGATCTGCAGCGCACTTGGGGCCGTGCTATCTGGCGTAGAGCAACTCGCACTGGTTGACGGACTGTGGATGCCGGCAGACTGGGAGGATAGTTTCATCGACGATACGATGTGGCACAAGCTTTTTAGGTCATTCGTTGGGGCGAAGAGGCTCCACATCTGCCGCGTGCTTCTGTGGGAGATCGCTCATGCTCTGCAAATAGGCGATGCAGGGCTAGACCCGGGACTGCTACCCAATCTGCAGGAACTCGCTCCCGATACCTCGGCGAGGGAAACAGACAATTCATTTTCATCGTTCATCAACGCCCGCCAAGTCACGGGTCGCCCGGTGCGCCTATTGCCTTCGCCAGTGCCGCACGTACGGCGACCTCGGCGACGATTCCCACCACTTCCGAGAGACTTTTGGGAACTTCCGTACATCTCTGAACCTTTCCGGTATCTGCCACTGCTAGCTCCGTGGGACTTCTCCCATCTTTGGCGGGAAATCCAAGATATTCTGCCCGTGCAGCCAGTTCGCAACCTCCCGGTTCCATACGTACCGCCAGTTCGGGTGGAACCCAACCCTCCCCTTTCTTCCCGCCCAACCCGTTCAGTTGGGATCCAATATCCCCCTCCAAAGCACATCCGGAGTCGTCTCCGTCCTTCACACAGGGGAGCAGGTTCCGCATGGCGATAATTGACCCAGTCCATAGAAATACTGTAGTTCCTGCCTAACTTGGTACGTTCTGATTGGCAATCGTAACCTTATCCCGTGAGGGCCCACTTTGGTCTATTTTCCATCAGTAGAATAGTTACATGCGAAAAGTACAGGGCCTGGCAAGAGGCCTTGCTTTAAAACACTCGTCATTCGTCAAAAGCTAATAGGTAGGAACTACTTTTGATTGTAACTTTAAAGCGGGAAGGCCTGGCACGTCTGACCCTTTTCGTTTCCAACCCGTCCTTTCGAGCCCCAGAAAATATCAACTTCGAGCCCAACAACAACACCGTGACAACGCTTGACACAACGCGTTTTTATTGTTGGCGTTGGCGCCCCCGGGCCGTCCCCGACTTTACACGGTCAGGTGACCAACCACCGAACGGTCACGTTGCGGGGTCGAACATATGAAATGCTATTTTTTCAATTTTTTTTTTTTGGCTGATGCTTCACTCTTTTTTCCTCTACTCCGTCACACTCTCACAGTACTGTTTCTGTCTCACCGGCCGGTGATCGGAGACTCAAGTCGAGTACTCACTTCCACTTCGAGTTTGTCACCACCCCCCGATCACTCAGTCCATGATGGATGCCGGAAGAGCGTACCAACACCAGGCCTTGGAACTGGTGACGTTATGCCGTCTTGTCATGGATGTATGCCCCCAGGCAGCTCAATTCGATGTACTATTGAAAGAGTGACTGTTTTTGGCCTTGATACGTTCCACTGCTAATGTTTACTCCGAGTCAGAGTCATGTTAGCGGTAGACGAGGCTTTGCTTTACGCAACAAAAGGGGAGAAGTACCAAAGCATTGCGTTCGCCGCGTTCGTCGAGGCTGAGTGGAGCTTATTTCTATATGAGAGGTCCGCGAACCCAAGGTATTGTATTGCGTTCGGTTCCCGAATCCATTTCCACTGACCCACCTGAAGATATAGTATCACGGACTTATTCCCGAGAATGGCCCTTGCAAGACAAATCGACAAACAATCTCGAGACCACCTTCACAGACATAGAGGAAGACTTTCCACACATGTAGGCCCCAGCACTTACACGAGGCTCGATTTAAGATGGAATGATATAGCAACTTCCGTACCCGACAATGAAAGTTAACTTCGTGCTCCTCCGGTCCCCTCTGGCGGCCCTTCATGACCCAGATACTATTACCGTTCCCCGTAAGTAGGACCTCTCGTATGTTTGTTTGTTATAATCTCATCACGCATCAGAGCTACTCTCCCCCAAACCGACCGCCAGTGAGATTCTTTGGAACTTTTCCCGTCTTGAGGGCCGTGCTCGTGTCACCCTCGAGCAAAACCCTCGTTTCTATATGGGTCTTCCTGTACATGAAGGTGCATTCGGCCCTGAATTTTCTAAGGACTCAATGTGGGACTTTGCCCTGAGAAGCAATGACACCGTCTACGTTCTCATCGATAGGCCCGGTCGTGTGTTTCTTAAAACTGGTCATAGAAATAGGATGTTCGGCAACGTCTGGATGCTGAATGGCACTATAATCTTCAAAGGTTTGTACCACATGCCCTCAACTCATTGCATGATCTCAGACGTCTTTCCAGATTCGCGTGGTCGCCTAGAGGGTGAACAACTCGTCAGACGTGATATTTTCGGAGGCACTGGGTGGTACTGCCAACGGTTACTCGCAAGGCTAGTCGCGCCCCCCAAACCACGTGCCCGATTGAACCATAATTGCATACCGGCGATCACTACCACACCATTGACCACTCCCACAGCCGGGACGACATTCGAGGACTGGACATTTCTGAGTCAGCCAGCGCTGAATTTCTTTAACATACACATTTTCGATGAACGAGCGTCCCCTCCTGAATCTACAAAGGATATGGTATGTCTCAGCGCGTTTGGCATGCCCCACGACGGCGACACGAGAACTTTGACATCGGACCTACCTTCACCACCGACATCCGAGCGACCAGGGTATCATGTGCTATACACAACTACCGATACGCTCAACGACGATGTACTTCTCAGCGTATTCAACTACTATCGACTGGATAACGGAATAAATTGGAATACCGGACTTGGGTGGCGAATGCTCTCTCATGTTTGTCAAAGATGGCGGCGCCTCATATACGGATCGGCAACCCACTTAGATATGCATATTCTGTGTACGAATGGCACTCCTCTGGTGAACACGCTAGTCCATTTACCACCCTTGCCGCTCGTCGTCGATTACCAGTATGCGACTACAACCGTAGGTGCACAATATGAGTTGGGAATATTCAACGCGCTCCAGCTGCGTGACCGCGTCCGTCGTGTTGTCCTCCGCATCCCGCCTTCGGTTTTAGATCAGTCACTTGTCCTCATCGACGGATCCTTCCCGATTCTGGAACAGCTTTCTCTCTCGTCCACAGCCGAAGAGGGCATGACCCTGCTACTCCCTAAAGCTTTTCTAGCCCCAAATCTACACCACCTCACACTGCTTGGCATCGGTCTTCCCAAAAAATTGCTGTTGCTCTCATCCACCGTTTCACTCGTCACACTTACCCTCACCGATATCCGGGCTCCTGGCTACTTCCTTCCCCAGCACTTGGTCACGCAGCTTAACTCCCTTTCCCAGCTCGAGGAACTGACCATCGGTTTCTCCATTCCCTTACCCCGCCCCAGTGCTGAGAGAGAACTGTTACACGGACTAGAAGTTCCTGTAACGCTTCCCATGCTGAAACGCTTCACGTTCCGGGGAGTCAGCGCTTATTTGGACAGTTTGGTCGCTCAAATTAGGGCCCCTCTTCTTGAGCAACTCAGCATTACATTATTCAATCAAATCGCCTTCGCATTACCACACCTATCCCACTTCACCAATACAACGGAAACGCTCAAGCTCCCCATCGCGAAGATCCTCTTCGAGCGCGACGCGTTTTCTGTGGTCACGGACCAAGGCAAGGAGCACCTAGGTAATGGACCCCCAAGTTTCAGCCTCCGTGTGATATGCAAGCAATTCGACTGGCAAATAGACTGCGCAGCGCAGATTTGCAGCGCGCTTATGGCTATGCTGGCCAACATAGAGCAACTTACGCTCGACGTGGAGGGACGGGAGATATCAACCGAATGGCAGGACGATGCGATCGACAGCGCGACATGGCGCGAGCT
Organism: Lactarius hengduanensis; assembly: GCA_021525025.1. Classification (NCBI taxonomy): domain Eukaryota; kingdom Fungi; phylum Basidiomycota; class Agaricomycetes; order Russulales; family Russulaceae; genus Lactarius; species Lactarius hengduanensis. The sequence goes on from JAKELI010000483.1 coordinate 19,482, forward strand.
CCTCGGGTCGTTCGCTGGGGCGAGGGAACTCCGTATCTGCCACGCACTCGTATGGGAGCTTTCCTGTGCGCTGCGATCGGGCGACGTGGGGCTGGACCCAGGACTTTTACCCGGTCTGGAGGTGCTCGCTCCCGAACTCGAAGAAGAGCACGCAGGCAATGCGTTTGCCTCATTCATTGACGCCCGTCACGTCGCGGGTCGCCCGGTACTGCTATCGCCTTCGCCAGTGTCACGCGAACAGCCAATTGGGTTCCCGCAACAACATCCCGAAACGAATCCGGTTCCGCATTCGCCCCCGCCCTCCAACCGGCAGGGCTGGTTGCGGAGGGCCGTAATCAACCCGATCAGAAATCGTCTAGGTTAACGGATTGCCGTCCAGTCCCATCTACTACAATATGTCCTCACTGAGCTCGGATCGTTACTAGCTACTACTCTATTACTAGACATGTACTCTATGCTTGACTCTGTGGTCCATGGCAAGCTATGGTCCTTGCTATGGTCGATTATTGAAAACGAATGTGTCTTTACTTTTGCGTACAATTTCTGGCGTAAGCTTCTCTGCACGGCAACCTTGACGGTGGCCGTCTCTGTATACATTATGTTTTAAATTATCCTCTCTCATACTACCGACACTTCTCGGGTCAACAGCCATTACTCGCTATGAGACCCGCTACAAGACTTGCTAGTTGCCCTTGTACCTGCCTGCCGCACGTATTACTGTGACGAAAGCGTAGTAGAAGTGTGATAGTAATGGTCATACAGGCAAGCCATATGGTAACTCCTTCATACGTCCCGCAGGCCGGGGCACGCCACGGAACGCACCTTTCCGCGCGAGTGTTAACGATAGACCACTAAGCGGGAACAAAAAAAGAAAGCGGCTCACCTTACGCTTGGGGGTAGTGGATCAGGTTGCTTTGCTGGCGTCCAACAATGAAGCGCCGTGCCCCGCTGGTCTCGTGTACAACTTGAAACAGTAAAGGAGATCGCTGGTGCTGTGCCAAAGGAGAGGGCCCACGGAGGGGAAGGACGTCGTTGGGGTCATGGGGTGAAGGTCCTCTAGTGAATGCGTGAGCATTCTCATGCGTCACCAAGTCTATCCAAGAATATTGGAGAGCATAGGGGGATGGAGAGAGATGGCTACGCACTAATATTATTGAGCACGGACACGAGCTGCTTGTTCTCCAACTTGCATCTGCTCCTCGACCAGCTTGCCGCGGCCCCTGTCGTGTCGGGCGCAACAAGCACGGGCAACACAACGTCGACCTCGTCGGAGATCTTGCGCAGCGTGCAGATGTAGTGTCCTTTCATCTTGCCGTTCCTGACAGAGGGTTACTCAGAGACAGCGGACGGAATGTCCCCAGTGGTGGCGGACACTGTAAGCCACGCAAGCGACGAAAGCGTCAGCTCATACGTCGTCATCGCGTCTTCGTCCCTTGGGTCGCGTGGCGGAGACTGCGTGGAACGGGTCGGTGCCCAGGTCAGCGAGTAAGTTGAACGGGGATGGACATACGGAGCATCGGCGCTACGGACTTTGTGATGGGAGACGTACGCCGCACCTGGATGCTTTTGAGTGCCGGGTCAGCGCGAGCTAGACGAGGTTAGCCGCATTGTTCTGCGCGACGAAAATCAGGCGCATACTGGTTTGTTTTTAAGAAGATTATAAGGATGTTGTTGAGCTAACTGTTTTATCCATTGGTGAATTAATGAGGGATGTGAGAAGGGTTGTTGGCGATGGGGACATTTGAGAGAAACGCGAGTGGCTACAAATCGGACCAAACGGCGGAGTCGGCTACCCTCTTCCATCCGGTGTTAAGAGCAAGAGACGTGAGTCCGTGATGTCTGAATACCGTCATGAATGAGAGGCCGTGGAGAACAGAACAGAACAGGCTCTGAGGCGGTCCGGTACTGCCGTGCAAGTCTCTCACGGTCTCGGACGACTCGAGGACCAAGCCAACTCTCAGCGATTCAGATCTATATTCAGACCCCGGATTACATGCTATCACAACTACTTACTACAGTAGTACTTGTAAGCCCGAACTATCTCCGGCACCGCTTTACGGGAAGCACAAGCGCGATGTCCCCGCCTGTGTTGTCGGAGATCTCGTCTTCGGCGGGCATCGCGGCGCCGCGGTCGAGCTCTATGTCCAACGGTAGGCCCTCTTCTCGAGCTCGCGCTAGGATGATGGGTACCGCTGCGCGCAGCTGCAGGACCAGTGGAGGTGAGTTCGAAGCCTCAGTGAGCGTTTATGCCAACGCCCATCGGTCTGCTCATGTCGCCGCCGCCGCCAGGCGGCACGGGTAAAAGGGGTGCAAAGGTCGGGGCGGTCACAGAGGTTGACGCAGATGCAGACGCGGCACAAGGGCGGAGGCCGAGAGTGCGTCACCCGCCGTGCCCGTGCGGAAGGGCAGCTCGGACGCGTCCTTCGACCTGGCGACCTTTTTCGGGCCACGCGCGCATCGGCCTGTACGATCTTTATGAAGCCCTGTCACGCATGGGATGCTCATGAGCCCCGTGCGTACGACACCTGGGGCCTGAGGTCATGTCCACACGCTCGCGGATCTGCTTGGGCAGGCAGCTATTTGTCGGCTGTGATATACAGTACTGGCGATAAGATGCTGAGGCCAAATAAGGAAGGAGGACCGTGTGAACCATCGATCGAGGACGGGGTCAAATCGATCAACGATTCCCCAAACACCGTCACCCCCAAACACCGTCATCCCCAAACACCGTCACCAATGGACACGCAACCCCGTCGTACTCAAATTCCAACGATCCGATTCCGAGTCCTTATTATAGGGAGGGCGAATGCTGGCAAGACTACCATCCTACAACGGGTGTGTGACACGACAGGGAGCCCCATTATTTACCGGGGAAACGAGGAGGTACGTGGTCCAACCTTTTTATCTGCGATTATGGTCTTTAGTGTCGACCAGGTTACACTCGACCCATCCGTCGATGTTAGTGATAGTAGTACTTCTCTTCATTTGCCTCTAAACATGTACCAGCGAGGCGAGCACACGATCGACGACGAACTTATGTTCTCCAATGATGACCGCTATGTTTTCCACGATTCTCGGGGAATCGAGTCAGGTGGCACAGAAGAACTGGGGATACTGCAAGAATTCATTCGACGCAAGTGTGCAGAAAGGCGACTGGCAGACAGATTACATGCGATATGGTTTGGACTCTTGAGTGTTCACGATTACGACAACTGACGGTCAAATTTTGAGGTACTGCGTGCCAATGGACAACCAACGACCACAGCTCGACCTCAAATTTTTCGAAAACATCTGTCCTGACCGGAATGGTGCGGTGTTACGGACATTCATTCATGACTATTCAACAATTGTTCCCAGTCCCTGTCGTCGCCGTGTTTACCAAATTCGACCAATTCCGGCGAAATGTCCAAATCCATTTGGAGGATTTCGGAAGCCCAAATGACAATGTATTTGATGTGGCAGACAAACAATTTCAAGAGCACTACCTGGGTCCCCTTGGTGATGATATTAGATGGGTGCGATTAGAAAGTGAGTTCAGAGGCAAGTACTAGAGTTTCGTGTTAATGTTTTCGGCAGAAATGAACAGGCCAAATATGCGCTGCGATGAGCTTATTGAGACGACGGCTGCGGTTTTGAATGACGACATCGTCGGATTGATGCTTTTGGCCGTGCAGAGGGGTAACTTAGAATTGAGTGTTAAAACGGCTTTGAACCGGTGAGTGCGCGAATTGATGGGGCGAAGCGAGCGAGGATCACAACAAGTCTCGCAGTGTGCATTCCCGTGCTAGCACGGAGATGAAAGATATAGTTTGGCAATGTCTTGTCTCGTTTCCGTACATCTGGGTAAGTATCGATAAAGTCTAAATTTGTGGTACATGGCTGATGATTCCGTCCGACTCTAAGCTTGTGAGTACCAGCTATTGCTGCCGCGGCTCGCTGCATAATGACGATGGTTGTCCTCGGCTGATCAGTCGGTGAGTGGCTGCCGTGGCTCGCCACATCTCCAGCCGACTGACGACGGCTGTCCTCGGCTGTCCAGGATGTGAGTGGCAGACGTCGCTGCGTTTCGAGCCTACTGATGACGGCTGTCTTTGGCGGTCCAGGATGTGAGTGGCTGCCGTGACTCGCTACGTTTCCGGCCAACTGACGACGGCTGTCCTCGGCTGTCTAGCCTGTGAGTGGTTGCCGTGGCTCGCTGCGTGTCAAGCCCACTGACGATGGCCGCCCTCGGCTGTCCAGTCCGTGAGTGGCTGCCGTGGCTCGCTGTGTTTCCAGCCTACTGACCATGACTTTCCTCGGCTCTCCAGAGAGTGAGTAGTTGCCGTGGCTCGCTGCATATCCAGCCAACTGACGACGGCTGTCATCGGCTGTCCAGGATGTGAGTGGCTGCCGTGGCTCGCTGTGTGTCCGGCCTACTGACGACAGCTGTCCTCGGCTGTCCAGTTAGTGAGTGGCTTCCGTGGCTCGTCGTGTCTCTAGCCTACTGACAACCGCGGTCCTCGACTGTCCAGTCCGTGAGTGGCTGCCGTGGCTCGCTGCGTTGCCTACTGACGAGGGTTGTCATCGGCCGTCCAGCCTGTGAGTCACTCCCTTGGCTCGCTGCGTTTCTTGCCTACTGACAACGGCTGTCCTCGGCTGTCCAGGATGTGAGTGGCTGCCGTGTCTCCCTGCATTTCCAGCATACTGACGAGGGTTGTCCTCGGCTGTCCAGGACGTGCGTGGCTGCCGTGGCTCAATATGTTTCAAGCTTACTGACGATGGATGTCCTCGGCTGTCCAGTCCGTGAGTGGCTGTCGTGGCTCGGTGCGTTTCTAACCTACTGACGGCGGCCGTCCTCTGCTGTCCAGTTGGTTAGTGGCTGCTGTGGCTTTCCTCGTTTCCAGCTTACTGACAGCGGATGTCCTCGGCTGTCCAGGGTGTAAGTGGCTGCCGTGGCTCGCTCCGTTTCCAGCTGACTGAAGACGGCTATCATCGGTTCTCCAGGGAGTGAGTGGCTGCCGTGGCTCGCTGCGTTTCCAGCCTACTGACCATGACTTTCCTCGGCTCTCCAGAGAGTGAGTGGCTGCCTTGGTTCGCTGTGTTTCCAGCCTACTGACGGCGGCTGTCCTCGGCTCTCCAGTGGTGAGTGGCTGCCGTGGCTTGCTCGTTTCACGTCTACTGACGACGGCTTTCCTCGGCTGTCCAGTATGTGAGTGACTGCCGTGGCTCGCTGCGTTTCGAACATACTAACGACGGCTGTCCTCGGCTGTCCAGGAAGTGAGTGGCTGCCGTGGCTCGCTGCGTTACTAACATACCAATGACGGCTGTCCTCGGCTGTCCAGTCTGTGAGTGGCTGCCATGGCTCGCTGCGTTTCCGGTTGACTGACGACGACTGTCCTCGGCTGTCCAGCTGGTGGGTGGCTACCGTGGCTCACTGCGTTTCGAGCGTACTGACGACGGCTGTCCTCGGCCGTCCAGCATGTGAGTGGCTGCCATGGCTCGCTGCGTTTCCGGCCGACTGACGATCGGCTGACCAGTCCGTGAGTGGCTGCTGCTGCTCCTGCGTTTCGAGCATACTGATGACGACTGTCCTCGGCTCTCTAGCATGTGAGTGGCTACAGTGGCTCGCTGCGTTTCGAGCATACTGACGACGACTGTCCTCGGCTGTCCAGTATGTGAGTGGCTGCCGTGGCTCGCTGCGTTTCCAGCCTAGTGACGGCCGCTGCCCTTGGCTTTCAAGTCTGTAAGTGGCTGCCATGGCTCGGTGCATTTCCTGCCTACTGACCATGACTGTCCTTGGCTCTCCAGGATGTGAGTGGCTGCCGTGGCTCGCTGCGTTTCCAGCCTACTGACCATGACTGTCGTTGGCTCTCCAGAGAGTTAGTGGCTGCCTTGGTTCGCTTTGTTTCCAGCCTACTGACGACAGATGTCATCGGCTGTCCAGTATGTGAGTGGCTGCCGTGGCTCGCTGCGTTTTCAGCCTACTGACCATGACTTTCCTCGGCTCTCCAGAGAGTGAGTGGCTGCCGTGGCTCCCTGCATTTCCAGCCTACTGACGACGGCTGTGAACGGCTGTCCAGTCCGTGAGTGGCTGCCGTGGCTCGCTCGTTTCACGTTTTCTGACGACGGCTATCCTCGGCTGTCCAGGATGTGAGTGATCACCGTAGCTCGCTGCGTTTCCAGCCGTTTGACGACGGCTCTCCTCGGCTCTCCAGAGAGTGAGTGGCTGCCATGGCTCGCTGCGTTTCCAGTCGACTGATCAAGGCTGTCCCCGGGTGTCCAGGATGTGAGTGGCTGCCATGGCTCGCTGCGTTTCGAACATACTAACGATGGCTGTCCCCGGCTGTCCAGTCCGTGAGTGGCTGCCGCTGCTCCTGCGTTTTGAGCATACTGATGACGACTGTCCTCGGCTGTCCAGCATGTGAGTGGCTACAGTGGCTCGCTGTGTTTCGAGCATACTGACAACGACTGTCTTCGGCTGTCCAGTATGCATCTGTAAAACATGGGCAGGGCCTAAGCGAGCTGAACACTCTGAACACTTTCTGAACACTTTGAACACTTCCGAACGATCAAAACTTTAATTTCCGTGCTAAATCGAGATTTGGACCGCATCCCTCTCAACGCCGTATTGCCGGGCCACACACAGGGATTAAACAAAAAAAAAAGAACTTAATGCCGATTTCTGAATTTTTGTGCGTCGTTAATGTTTTTTTTTTTTTCGAGAAATCCATGAATATATATACAATCAACTGTTTAATACTACAGACTACACTACACCGCGCGCAGACAAGAAGTTGAGTGGTCGCGTGGGGTGTAGTCCCGTGTCCCGACGCTGGCACTCGTTCCCGTGTCGCGCATCAACGCCATTTCGACCACCCGTTCCTCATCCTCGTCTTTGGTATTTTCACCTTGTCTCAGGTGCGTCAGGCGTCGTACGTACATATCGAATACCTATGTTATAACAATTATCGACATGACTAGTAAAAAGTCAACCAAAATAACGACTGTAACTTGGAATTTGCTTACACAATGATAGCAGAGTAATAGGCACGAGTAGCGATCACTCAGACACGTCAACAAAGGTCTCACCCGGGCCATGTGAGTTTCCGTCGATTCTGTCACTCTGTCCATGTGTTTTAAGTGGCGGGGATCGTGAAAAAAGAGGGAAAGACTAACCTCCGAAAGATAAATGGAGGCGGGTATGAGATCCGGCAGATCAGGGATGGAGACGCCGAGGCGGTCCATAAAACAGTGTAACCTATGCGCCTTGAAAGTAGTACTTGTTATGCTCTCCTCTATATTGGACATCCGCGTCTTGAGTGCTTGAAGAGTGATCTCGTGCTCTTCAATCTTCAGTTTGACCCAGCATTTCTCAAGGTGCAGGGAACTACGCTTCAATTGGGTAAGGTGGAAGGAACGACGTAGCTCCTGGTCCTGGCCAGCCTCCTGGAGCACATTAAAATGCGGGTATGAGGTAGATCTGAAGACTTACACAAGTTGTATCGTTGTTGCCATACTCAGATCGGGACAAAAAAACACCTTCGTCGGTAGACCTGGGAGTGGGAGGAGGACGGCGGCGACGAGGTGTTCCCGCCAAAGACTCCTGCAAAGGTCGCTTTAGGGTAGCCCTCGATGTGTAAGGTGAGGTCGGTGGTGAGGGCGCCCGTGAGGAGGGAGAGACATGCCCTGAGCCCGAGGACATCGTGATGGGGTTTTGCGTAAGAAGGTGTTGTTGGCCTGTGACATGTGACATGTGACTGGTTGGCTTGTGCATTGGCCTCGCACGTTTTTTTCGTCTAAGTCGATCTTCCAGTGGTTGTTGACTGTCCGTGTCTGTCTCAAGCCACGAAGAAAAAAACACCGTCAGTGAGTACATATAAACCTATAACACCCCGACGTCAACCCACAGGACCACCACTTCCACCGCCCCAAGTCGTGTGCCTACGACTGCCAACAGCGTTGGTCCAGCCGCTCACATGGCTTGCGTCGTCCGTCATGGTGCCAAGTTTAAGCGCAAATGGTATGTTCCCTTTTTCTGTTTACCCTTTCTCCCAGTTGACCCTTGCTCCTCCCCTTTTTTCTCGCCACCCCCGACGATGACAAAGACAACGAAATGGGCTGCGATGGAGGGCACTCCACTCCAGCGCCGTTCCCATGTGCACCGCCAATGACAACGGTGACGGGAATGGCAATGGCCCTTGCCGTGCACACCCCCGACGATGACAACACGGGCTGTGACCGAGGGCATTCCGCCACCGGCCCCGTGCACACTCGGCGACGGGATCACCCCCCATCACCCAGATTCACCCTGCCACACCTCTAGCCACGACGATGAGGGCACTCCGTACCAGCGCCGGTTCCGCGCGCGCCCCCAACTACGGCAACGACGACGACACGGGGGCTGCGACGGCGGCTCCGCCACCAGCACCAGCCCCTCGCACCCATGTTGTCCCCTACTTGCACCCTCTGACGACGACTGAAGAGCGACCCCGCTGTAGCGACCCCAAACCGTGCGGCCCAACGACGACAGCAGCGGCCGTTCAGAACCGCCTGCGCCCCGAGGGCCGGCGGCAGCGATGGGAATAGTGATGCCGCTGCCGCTGCCCCGAACCCCACGCTTTGACGAACGGTAGAATAGCTAGATACTGTAGTACTGTATTGTTTGTAGCTCAGGCTTGCAATAAAAGTTATTTTTTACTTATTTCATGACGAGGGAATCTGAATTTGAACAGAAAAAAATATATACAGTATAGTATCCAAATTCGGAAAGACGACAAATAGCCAAAGATCCATATATTGGTAGTGTTGCCGTGGCTCGGCTCAAAATGGCTGAGCCAGCCGAGCTGAGCCATTTTCAGCCAAGCCAAGCTAAGATATCGGCTCGTGACCAAAACTGGCTCAGCTCGGCTCCGGAGCTAGCTGAGCCGGGCTGAGCCAGGCTCGATTAGGAATGACTAGATTAGGCAGGTCAAGCCTCAAGGCGTCGGTCGAGCTGGGCTCGTGAGTTGGGCGAATAGGGAAAATATATTGCTTTTGGTATTCTGCCTGGCTCAGCCAGGAACGAGCTGGAAAACTGGACGAGTCCTCCGGCCTTTTCCACCTCTGTCGCCACCTCCAAACCCTCTTCGTTGATTGTTACCACCTCCACATCGTCCGTGACTCCGCGTCCACGGGCCACGGACCCACTCCGATTGCGGTTGCACCAACAACTACCGGCATCGTGTTTGCGGCCGCTTCCTCCGCCATCCACCATCGCCTCCTTCGTGTCACCCTCCCCTGTCCTGCTCCTCTCGAGTCTCGATACTCCATCCCCGCTGCCGCCGTCGGCGCACAGGCTTGCCCGCCGTCTGCGCGTCGTCATTATGCTGTCAGCACTGTCGACGCGCCGACTGCTCGTTGTCTGTGCGCTACGGCAGTCTGTGCGCTCCCTTGCCTGTGCTCCTGCGCAGCTCGTCCTCCCTGACCTAGCCGCCATCTGTGCCGCCTTCCACGCTACGGCCTCCTCCCCTCTGTGCTGTTGCCCCCTCGCTCTCCCTCAGGCTCTCACCCTTCCCCTTGCGTTCTCTATCACCACTTGTCTCCGTCCCCTCGTCATCGCCGCCTCCGTCGCTCGCTGATTGCTGTCTACCCCCTCCCCCCTCGCTAACTCGCTGCCGTCTCGCTGCCTGCCTCCGACGACCCACCCCTGCTGCTGACTTGCTGCTGCCATCTCGCTGCCTGCCGTCCTCGCCCGACTACCCCGCTGTCTGTCCCTGGCGGTGCCCCGCCCTCTGCACCCATGGTGGGAGTGGGATGTGGCTACACGACATCGGGCGTCGCGACATGGGAGTCACAGGGCGGCTTTTCGAGATCGTCCGCTTGCGCGGGGGCGGCTTCCAGCTTGCGGTCAACTTTGATCCCCAGATTATCACGCTATTCGAGGACGTACGCAATCTGCTCTGGCTTGGTTTCCAGGTGCCACATGCGATCACGAATATGGCCAAGGACGCTAAGAGGGTATATCCCCACGCGGTTAGCTTGATGGAGACTGTCAGGACATACGGACAAACCCTCGACCTCGTGGAACATAACAAGGGGATCGAGTGGCTTGTGGCAGAGTATCGAAATGACGAAGGGAGCGTCTGATGGCGACAGAAGCCACGTTCGCTGCAATCCGCGCGCGAATGCGACTGCGACGGCGTTTCGCTCGCCCGAGGGCTTCGGATAAATATACCTTATGTTCTGATGAATGCAAACCAGAGCTCTTCGCAGAAAACGAATTGTATTAGTCTAGACTACAAAGTAAAACAACATATATCTGATGCCCGGGTACAAACCCCATTGAAACCCCATCAGCGTCATCGACTCATCGTCTTCAGGGCCCGGCGTTGCGTCAGCGTGGCCTTGGGGGCTTGGGTGTTGTCAGTGTCTTCATCTTGAGGGCCGGGGTGATGGCGTCGTCAAGGCCCAGGGTTGGTTCCACCGCTCGCCTTGGGGGTCAGGGGACATGGCCCGGTGATGTCGTCGTCATCGCCTTGAGGGCCCGGTTGGTGCCATCGTCGTCGCCTTGCCTTCAGGGCTGGTGCACTGTCGCCTTGGCGGTTCAGGTAGATGTCATCGCCGACTTAGGGGTGGCGTCATTGTTGTCGTCGCCACGAAGCCCTGAGGCTGGTGCTGCAGCCGCTGCTGTTGGACAGGGTGACGTCGTCGCCGACTCCGGAGCGGCGTCGTTGTCGTCGCCATGCGCTGGTCCTCAAGGTCGAAGATGAGCTTAGCGTCCTCACCATACTTGCCCGCGAGGATGTCCTTCCGCTCAAAGACGGGCGTGTCGAGCTGCGCGCCGCCGTACAGCACGAAGCACTCCTTGACGATGCGCTCGACATAGTCGCGGCAGAAAATCTCGCCGGCGCCATAATCGCGCGTGCCCTGTGGGAGTGAGTGAGTAGCAACCCTGCCAGCCAGCTAGGTGCGGACGTACTTTGGGCGTTTTGAGCAGCAAACGCTCCCTTTTCTTTGCGTCCTTCTCGCCCGGCTTGAGCGCTGCGAGCTCCCTCTTTATTTCTCCCAGTCTCCTGCGTGATTCCTCGAGCGTGGCAAGGTCTGAGTTGTCTATTCGAAGCCTGTTGAACAGCTCAGTTTGCTGCGCGAGCTCGGCGTTGAGCGCGTCCGGTGTGTATGTCATCGTCCCGATGCTCACGCCTATGCGCGGCAGGCCCGCGCCTTTCTTGCCGTCGCTCGACGCCGCAGCTGTGAACATGCCCACGAGATCGTCGTACCGCCCGCCCGCGGCGATCGAGCCCACGCCGACTTGCGACTCGTCGATCTCCTCGTCCTCGTCCGCGCCGCTCTTTTTGCTCTTCTTTTTTGGCATTGCTGGTGCGGGATCGGGTTTCTCCGTGGCTTTGAGGCCTGGCGGCGCTGAGGCCTCGACAATGGCCTCGTAGATGAGGCCCGTGTAGTAGTCGAGGCCGCGTGCTAGCGACAGGTCAAACAAAATCTACGGAGTCGGTTTAGCCTATCGACGGAGTTGCATATAGTCGCATGGTACAGCAAAACATCATATGGAAAAGAAAAAACGGCGTACCTTGACTGTGAACTCCCCAACTTCAAGTCGCGTGAGGATTGTACATAGCAGACTGAGCAGACTGAGCAGCTCCGCCTTGGGGATCATCGTGTTCCACTGCCGTTGGGGCTTCTGGTGGCGTCGTCGTCGTCGCCTTGACACCCCGGGGCTGGCGCCATCGCCGCTGCCACCTTGAGGGCTCGGGAGCTCGGAGCGACGTCATCGCCGACTCCGGGGCGTTGTTGTCGCCTTGAGGGCCCGGGGCTGGTTGCACCGCCGCCGCCGTTTGGTGTTCCGTCGTCGTTTTCAATGTGAGGGTCCGGGGGGAGACATCGTCATCGCCGCTGCCACCTTGAGGGCTCGGGAGCTCGGAGCGACGTCGTCGCCGACTCCGGGGCGTTGTTGTCGCCTTGAGGGCCCGGGGCTGGTTGCACCGCCGCCGCCGCCGGGTGTTCTGTCGTCGTCTTCAATATGAGGGTCCGGGGGGAGACGTCGTCATCGTCGCTGCCGTCTTGGGGAGCAGACGAACGGGAACCAGAGGAAAGAGACGTACCTGGGCTTCCTGGATAAGCCGCGCGTCCTCCTCTCGAGGAACCTGACGGAGGTTCTCGCCCTCGGGGCTCGTTACGGCGGTCTCACCGCGGCTGTAAGGAGCCGGTGTTGCTGCCTGCGAGGGAGTTGCGAGGGAGCGTGCAGTGGCGTGCAGGTGAGTCAGTAAACAGCCAGACAGAGGGGGCCACCTCTTACCATAGGTCCAGGGGGTGGGTGTGTCGTAGTTGTGTCGTGGACTGGTTCGTGCCGCGGGTCATCAGTGAGTGAAGCGTGAATTTTGCAGCCACCGCAGCCACCACACGTACGCCGCGCATTCCCACGCTCTCGTCTCTGCGTCTCTGCCCCATCTGCTGCGTTCTCATCTCTCCTCATCTCTGCCCGATCTCAATTGATCTACTTGATCTACTTCTCAAATCATTCTTGTATTACTCTTGGCTTCACCTACTATGGCTGGATCTAGGAAGAGGGCCCCTTCAACACCCAAAAAGACTCCAAAAAGGCAAAAGACCACTAGGAAGACTCGGGCCAAACACCTTCCTGGTGGTGCTCTGGAGATGTCTTTTCAGCTTGATGGTATGTACCCATTTTTTAATAGTGTGTCCATGCATTCATACTGTGGTTAGTTCCATCTACAGTTGCTCAGGCATCAACTGCCAGCCAGCATGTGCACTTTGATCTAGGCACTGCTTCTGTGGCTTCAGGTGCCCCCCCTGGGCCCTCACAACAGAATTTGGAGGGAGAGGACCCCTTTGCAGGTTCTTCACCTGCTCAGGCCTCCAATAAAGTGAGTATTTTTTTATTACTTTATATATATATATATTAATGAATTTAATATAGGGAGGCCTTAGCTCACCTCAGCCTGAGACTTTTAACCTCGGAAATGTGTCAGAGGGGTCTCAGGAGGGTGGCGCTAGTTCTAATGGCCATCAGGAAGGCAGTCCTGACCCTCCAACTCCAACCCGTCACCCAAGGAGGGCTCAAAAAGCTGGTTCTAGGCTGACTAGCATGGGTGATGATACTCTGAGATTTTTTCAAGTTGTTGAAGGGAAGAAACAGTGCAAGTTCTGCTTGTGAGTTTTTATTTTTTATTTTTTATTTTTTTTCTAAAACTTTTATAGGGTACTTCATCAGGAAGATGCGTCTATCAAAGTACACTCATATCGCTCCACTACTGCAACAGGTCCACTGCGATCTCATCTGCTCAATCGCCATGCAGAACAGTGGGTTGCAGAGTGTCAAAGGCTCAAAATTGAGTTGAGAGGTAAAGAGGGGGAAGAGGCTGTTGCAAGAGTTACTGGAGTTCCTGTGGAGCGCCAAGCTGAGCGCCGCACTCCCTTCACTCAAGACAACTTTTTAGATGGCCTTGTGCAATTTATTGCTGCCACAGATCAGGTTTTTTTAATTTTTTATTCTATTTTTCCCCATTTAATTTAATTTTTAAAGGCTATAATGATTGTGGACAGACCAGAGTTCCGCCACCTGTGTCTCCTACTCCGCCCTGAGCTGCGTGATGCAGACATCCCTCACAGGACCACTATGCAGAAGCGCATTGTGCAGAACTGTTCAGAGACACTTCAAAATTTGTCTCAGCACATTCAGGTAATGTTAAATTATTATATCTTAGTGCTTGAGGGCTAACTTATATTTAGAACAGCTGCCTTGGGAAGGTCTCTTTTACCACAGACATGTGGTCTGACCCTGACCTCAAGCCATACATGGCTGTTACTGCTCACTGGCTGGAGAAGGCTCAGACTCAAGATGGCCAGCAAAAGCTAACCCTTAGAGCTGATCTTATTGGATTTCTCATTGCTCCTGGGTCTCACACTGGGGAGAGGTTAGCTGAGATCTTTTATTTTATTATTACTAGGATGGGGCTTGAAAAGAAGGTAATGTCCATTTTATCTCATAAAACAAATTCAGCTAATTTTTTTTTAAAAACAGATTGGTTGGATAACAACAGATAATGCATCCAACAACAGCTCTATGATGGAGGCATTAGAAACTCATGTGAAGAAGGTTTATCCTAATACTGAGTTTTCTGCAGAGCAGCATCACATTAGGTGAGTGTCAAATTATTTAATGTATTTTTTATTGACACTTCTTAGATGCTTTGCCCATATTGTAAATCTTGCATGCAAGGAAATGCTAGAGGGAGCAGTTGAATTGGGCTTTGACCAAGTTAAAAAGCTTCAGCAAATTATTGTTTATGTGAGTTTTTCCTTGTTTCTGCTTTTTTTTCTGTTTTTTTTCGAGTTTTTTTCATGTTTTTTTGAGTTTTTTGAGTTTTTTTGAGTTTTTTCATGCTTTTGTTTTGTTTTTGTTTTTGTTTTTTTTGTTTTTGTTTTTGTTTTGTTTTGTTTTTGTTTTGTTTTTGTTTTGTTTTTGTTTTTGTTTTGTTTTTGTTTTTGTTTTGTTTTGTTTTTGTTTTGTTTTGTTTGTTTTTGTTTTTGTTTTGTTTTTGTTTTTGTTTTTGTTTTTGTTTTTGTTTTTGTTTTTGTTTTTGTTTTGTTTGTGTTTTGTTTTCCTTTTCTTTTTGTTTTTCCTTTCTTTTTGTTTTTCCTTTTCTTTTCCGAGTTTTTGTTTTTTTTTCTACTTATTTATAATAGATCCGCAACTCATCACGAAGGCGTGATATGTTTTCTACAATTGCAAAGGAGTCAGATCTACCTCCTTTGCAATTAATTTCTGATGTGCAGACAAGGTGGTCCCTGCTTATTGATGATCAAGAGGGCTCTTATTTAAGAGAGGTATATTTAAAGTATTTAATAAAATTCTAATGCTAACTTGAGTTAGGCAATTGATAAGTTTATGAGGATCAGCCAGGGATGGACCCATTAGATAAGGAAGATTGGAAGATCCTTGAAGCACTTCAGAGAATTCTTCAGGTATGCAAATATTTTCTCTCTCTGATTGTGTATTAATTTATTTATTAGGTCCCCTTCTTGTATCAGCAAATGCTC
Source organism: Lactarius hengduanensis (assembly GCA_021525025.1). Lineage (NCBI taxonomy): Eukaryota > Fungi > Basidiomycota > Agaricomycetes > Russulales > Russulaceae > Lactarius > Lactarius hengduanensis. Next base: position 34,515 of record JAKELI010000483.1, read on the forward strand.
TCTTATGAGAAGACGCCAACACTTGTAACACAGTTGCTGCATTTGAGGGCTTTATAAGTCTCTGAATGCCTTGACTGATGCCTTGGATTCTGAGGGACTGGATATTGGTCTTATTCTTACAAAAGGTGCAGCCAAGATAGATTCCTATTGTACTCTGGCCTTTGAGACTCCAGCATATCTGCATTCAATTAGTGAGTGGCTATTTTAATATGCTGCATAATTTCTCATGCCATGTGGACAGTTCTTAACCCTGTGTTAAAGCTTGAGTTTCTCAAGAGACAGTACCCAACACATATGGCTGAGAATGCAAAGCATTCCCTCCTTGAAGCAGTGAGTGCTTTTAATTTATCATGCCACTCTAAAACTAAAATCTTAAGTAGCTCAGGCCATTACACACACCATCTAGAGCCTCTACTAGATCAGCTGTACCCCCTCCACCTTCTGAAACATTGGCATGCAAGCACTTTGGCAAGCCTTGGTATTGGCCAATGCCTACCACCAGACCACAGGGAGAGTACCTTAGAAGATGAACTTGAGGACTATCTAGCAGCCCCAAGCCAAATATGCCAATCTTTTCTGAGTTCTGG
>JAKELI010000484.1:0-35087 GCA_021525025.1 Lactarius hengduanensis
GTTCCCTAGAGGATCAGATCTCTTCACGCAGGACCTCTTACTCTTATTCGCCTTGTTCGCCATGGGCTCCAGTTGAAGTGCGAACATCGTGCTTACGCAGATGGGGATCACCTTATCGGAATTTGGAATCGCTCATGAGCCTAACTTCCTCGTGAATGCGAAAGAGATGAACGGCTCTACTTTGGAGCGCGTGCGTGAGTTCGGTAACGAAGAGATGGCGGAGAGTAGAGCAATGCCGGATCGGGAAAGGACGCGGAATGGGACAAGTGAAGGAGACAAAGGGAACGAGGAATTGCGAGATGTCAAGAGACTGCAGGATCCGGGCTCGAGTGCGAGAGATGCGGGCTTAGCCAGGAGCGGATGCAGGATGGTTAAGCAGAGAGCGCACCATGACGGGCGGAGAGCCAAAGTTGAAGGTGCGAGCGACTGGTCTGAGCGAGGGACCAAGCGTGGGGGTATCGGCACTCAGACAGGTAATGCGCTAATGAGGCAAAGGCAAGTGAGACGATAAAGACGACGGACGACGGGCGGAAACTTCGAGAACCTTTAGACCTGACTCAGCCGAGAAAAATGTTAAGTAGGAATGGCGACATGTTGCTGATCTATTCTCGCAGAGAGAGAGACCTCGAAGACATAGAAGTACCTAAGCGCAAGCACGTATGTAGGAATATTCGGCGTAGACCAAACAAATTGGTTGGTGAAGGGTAGGGATATGGGATAGAGCGACGGAGACGGAGACACGACAACGCTAAACGCAGTCGAAGAGGAATGTAAACGGAGAGAAGATGTCAGAAAAGTGATAATATCGTACGGCCGTCTAGCATCATGCATCATGGTCGGTATTCCACGAAAATTCCCTAGAAAAATGGCGGCGGGTTGTAGGAGATCAGATAGGTAAAGAATAGTGATAATTCAAAGAGGCGGGTGGAGAAGGTCAAAGGCCTGGGACGAGAGAAACGATGATAACGGGGACAAGACGAGCAAAGAACGGCGAGATTCGCAATGGGGGTATATGAGGCGACTTGGTGGCTTGGGGTGAGTGCTCGACGAACCATAAATAAAGAAGAAGAACAGAGACGGAACAGAAGAGCACGAACGGGAGGCCACGCGTCACGTGACATGTTAGCGGACCAGAGGTGGCCCAGCGCGCAGCTTACGACCAACGAACCGACTTGAAGTCTCTCTCAGCCATTCGGGGGTGCGTGTCCTGTACCAACTGCATTTCAACTAGTTGTTTAGAGGATCCATCCACAAAATTGATTCCTTTATTACACATTCTCAGCGACTTCTCGCTACATCATCTCAATCCGATCCGATCCCTTCTCTCTGGCGGCGACCTTAATGCGACTCGAGCAACACAAGTTGTCAAATAAAAGGGAGGACTTGGACAAGACAATTTTTCATTTGACCGAAGCACTCACTACTCCACTTACCCCGTTCGTGACTAGGACACGGTCCAACAATCCTTGCCGCTTTGTTCACCCTCTCTCGAGCGCTTTTAGGGCGCTCGAAAGTATCTAACCTGCCCGAAGATGCCATTTACGCAGCCAAATACCTCCGCTATCTTCGAGACTACCCTCACTCCACGTTCGTGTTCCCGCGCCATGAAGTTACAGCATCCCTCGTGGATGCGTTGGCATATCAGGTGGAGTTGGAAGCCTGCGATGTAATACAATGCTTTGGGGAGATGGCAGTCCTCTGCCGTGAACTCCTCATCTCAGATGCGTCCGATGGCGACACTACTACTTCCGTCACTCGCTTTGCCTTAGTACTTTCATCCAAAATCACTCTGTGAGGTGCTGATCAGCCATCAAATCAAGTTATCGAGTGCCTGCGACTGACGAGAAAGAAATGGCCGGATCTGCGCTCCGCTCGCTTTGCCATTGCTTGCTTTCTCGTCTGTCGTTATTGTATAACTTTCGTGAACGATGATTACGAGGAAGCCATGTCTATCTTCGATGAAATTATCACTTCTAGTTCCTTCGACGAAAGTCAGGGTGAATTCCCAGTCGTAGCCATAGTTCAGCAGCTCGTGACAATACTAGCGATGATCCGATCGGCCGCGCACGAGACCCCGGAATATTCAGAGGAGGCAATATATCACGCTCGTACATTTACCGGCCCCACAAAGATCGTTTTGCGGAACTCACCGCGGAGCAGCGCGTCCGTTACTTCGGTTCCATCGAAGGCCCCGAAGCGTCCCCTGGCTCAGCCAGCGCCAGTGGTGTCCTTTAGGGACCATGACGATCCGGAGATCGATCCGACGTTCGAGAAGCTGGGGCTCCTTGAAGGACTTCTCTCTGTGATCCGCGACGACGACTTAACGGAGATCAACGAAGCTATCGAAAAGGGCTGAACCGCACTTGCTTCTGTTCCAAAGGAATCTGCTTACGTCAGCCCTTTACGGCCAAATACTCTTTGTAGCGTTCAAGCGCACAAAGAAAATCGAGTACCTCAACGAGGCGATTAGTACACACCGTCAGGTTTTTGAGCGTCCGTCGACACACGTCCTGCGCTTCAAGACACTTCGTAGGCTTTGCCTGACTTTAGTCACCCGCTCCAGGGTAATCGTAGTACCCACGACCTGGATGAAGTGGTGTGAAACTCTTCTCCCAGTGCGCCAACGACGGGCAAGCGAGTTTGCCTGATCGATTCTCGTATTCATGCTTGTGGGCTTTTGAGGCGCGGCGTACTCCACATCCCACCGTCTCCAAAGGGTACGAGAGCGCTGTTTCATTAATGCGAGACGCCCTCGTTTTTGCACCAACATTGCAGCTACAGCACGCCACTCTTGCCCAGACGGTTGACGTAACTCATATGGTGCCCCTAGACTTTGCCTCGTATCGGGTCGACCTTCATCAGCTCGAGGAAGTGATTGAGACTCTTGAAAGAGGGAGAGCTTTACTCCGAGATGCGTCGCCTCCGCGTTTCAACCGATCAACTTCTCAAGGCAGACCCACAATTGGGACACAAGTTTGCAGCAGTCAGCCGAGACCTCGAGGAGCTCACCAAGTCGATTCCACTGAGCCACAAATTAAGCATCGATGATGGCGCAGGGGATGAACTCAGAGCGGTGGACCCATTCGGTCGTCTCCTACTGAAGCAACGTGGGCTTTTGAAGGAACGCGACAACCTCATTTCGCGAATTCGGGCCTTTCCAGGCTTTGACAGCTTCTTTCGACACACTGGCGCTCCGTTCTGCCGCCTCATCTGGTCCTGTGACATCAGGAAAAGCTACTTTGCTAATAGGGGCTTTCAAAGTTCCCTTTTTTGTCTCATTACCCGACCATTATGATACCATTTTTAGAATTATTATTTCGGAAAATGGCAATCAAAAATGGGATAAATAATTTGATTTGTAAGGATGGGAGAGGGCTCCTACTGTACATAACGCAATTATTTCTATTTCATTAAGGGGGGCTGCTAAAGAAACTGAGTTTCATTTTATTTTATGTAAGACAGTGAATATGATTATGTTTTTTGAACTCCGAATCAGAACCATAATCTGGTCTAGTGGAGATTGAAAAACATTTACCCCGCCAAAACATTGCCAGGGGCTCCAAGGCACAAAAATAATTCATTTTGGTTTCATTATTGGCTTTTTTTTGGGGGGGGGGTTTCAAAGTTGGACATTATTGGTCCATTTTTATTTTATTATTTTTCACATTAACATCGGATTTACACCAAAATCAGGCTTAAGGGATGTTTTAATAGGTCCAATCAGGGACCGAAATAAGTTAACTTTGAAAGACCCTAATTTGAGATAATTTGAGATAATTGAGACTAGCGAACGCTAGCTGTCACTAAGATGTCAATAATTCTTGCCCAATATGGAAATTATCTCAAATTATCTCTCGCTAGCGCGGGAGGTTTTTCCTGATGCGTGATTGTCATAAACCACTCCAGGTGGGGCTCTGACATTCTTATCCTTCTCCACAATGCGTCTCCCTCCCTCATCTCGACCCCTCATGATTTCTACGACCGTGCAAACGCATTAAGGGACAGGTTATTGGACTTGCGAAACAGATACGGGCTCGATTCAAGTCATTACGATGAAACCGTTGCCTCTGTTCTCGCGGAGCTCTACGAGCTCGTTGGCAAACCCGTCGTCGACCGACTGCATCAGCTGAACATACTCGAACAGTCCCGGATCTGGTGGTGCCTGACATCCGTGTTTTGTTCCCACCCTCTCCATGTCATGGGTCCGATCCCATCCGATGACAGCGTTGTGCGCTATTTCTTAGATCTCTACATCTGTTCCTATACCCCAACACTGTCCGCCCTCATCCAATCTCGTAATCGCGATTCCGATTCGCTATCTCTGGATCGACCTTCCTTACTTCTTGTCGCGCAGCCAGACCCATCTCTTCCGACCGTGGAGGCGAGATCCAAGTTGTCCAGCGGCTCGATACCGAGATGACAAGCTTCGTCTCAGAAGCCGCGACACCCGCCGCGGTCATCGACGGCCTCCATCACCACCAATTTATTTACTTCGCGTGTCACGGTACACAGGAGGCCGTCAAGCCATTCGAGGCCGGATTCGAGCTTTACGGAGACAAGCGCCTGACGCTGCTAGATATTGTGCGCTCGGCTCTGCCCACTGCCGAATTCGCATTTCTCTCTGCCTGCCACACAGCAGAGGTGACTGAAGGAAGCGTCGTTGATGAGGGGCTTCACCTTGCAGCTGCAGTGCAGTGCTGCAGGTTCCGCAGTGGTGTCGGGACGATGGGGGCTATGGTGGATGAAGATGGACGGGACTTGGCGGAATATTATATTTTACAAGTCATTGTTCTCTGCTTCGAGACGAGACCAGGCGGTTCCATATCACGAACGATCTGCGAAAGCCCTCCGGGTGGCAGTGAAGAAGCTGCGGAGGAAGAGGCGGATCTCCCTGGAGAGATGGATGAATTTCGTTCATTGGGTTTAGTCGAATACGGCTTTCGTGCTTACAGCACTTACTGCCTGTCCATAGCCATGCGTGGTGCGCACATTGATACCGTCCGGTACTTCGTCTCTATCCGACTCTTCCCTCACTTATTTGTCCTTGCATCATATGATTTTGCTTCCCCTCTATGATTGCTTCGACTCATGCGTCCGTCGGAATCCGTCCGGTTTTGCTTACACAAGTCTCTCGCTGTTTCCCCTTTCCATTTGCTTCCAGTGTTCGTGCACTGCCGTGCACGATGTTTTCCACGACGGGTTCTCTACTCTTCCAACTTACCTCTATTGAGTTCACTGGATACTGACCAGTATATATTGACAGTCTGCGAACAAAATACCCACTGTTCCTCTTCGCTCCTCTCTGTTGTGTGAAGTCGGATTGAACAAGTAGGCAAATACTAGGCCGAGAATGGCGAGAAACGGAGGAAGCAGGGAGTCAGCGAGGATCGAGAAAGCGCGGGGCGTCTGTATTGTGCGGCATTCGGAGCCCAAACTTGAGCAGGATCACGCAGCGGAGACGGAGCTGCACAGAGACAAGTGAGGGAAGCCATGCAGCGGCGTTCGGGAACCGACAACAAACGGCACGAGTGACGAAACCATGTGAGAGGGTGCGTGTGTCAGGATGATTAGGAGACAATGGTGAAGGGACTAACGGATATCGGTGCTGGGAAGAGCGAGGCGCACTGATGAGGTAGAGAACGAGACGTCGTGGTTCGAGTCAAGAGAATGCGTGCATTTAAGTTCCACGGACTGGTGAGTAGAATACAGTGACATTGGAGGAGCCAGTCAAAGGGGAGGAAGTGGACGAGTCAGTGTGGCGGAGACCGGAGACACGTTTACGGCATAGTCGTCTATTGGTACACGTGTTCTCGGCGTCCAGATTGTGACTTGCATCCTTTAATTCGCGCAACTCGTCACCCCACTTCACTTTCCGATTATCGAGTACTTAGGCACTTAAGCATGGCAGACGAACTAGGTAAGTCGCTCTCAGCCATTCGGGGCGACGGGGCGTATCCGACTGCTGTATATCTGTTTACAGGATCCATCCGCGAAATCGATTCCTCCAATCACACATCATCAGCAACTTCTTGCTACGTCATCCAGATCTTGCCCTCTCCGCCTTCTCTCTGTTCTTCATCTGGGCTTAATACGAATTAAACGTTACAAATTGTCAGATCAAAGGGAGGACCTTGACGAGTCAAATTTTCATTTTACCGAAGCAATACTCCTCCAACCCCATTCGTGGCTAGAATCCAGAAATCCTTCGTGCTTTGTACAGCCTCGCTTGGATGCTTGCCCTGCGCTCAGTAGTGTCCAACCAGCCCAAGATGCCATCTGCGCGGCCAAATACCTCTGCCATCTTCGAGACCAGCCCCACGCAGTGTTTGTTTTCCCACGCCATAAAGTCACGGCGTCCCTCGTGGGTGCGTTGGAAGATCAGGTGGTGTCGGGGGCCTGCGACGTATTGCAGTGCATCGAGGAGATGGCAGTCCCTCTGCCACGAACTTCTCACATCAGGTCCGTCAGATAGCGACATACGCCGACATCACTCCCCCCATCACTCGTTTTGCCACAGTAGTCTCGTCCAAAATCCGTCCGTGGGTGCCTGATCAACCATTGAGCCAAGTTATCGAATGCCTGCGACTGGGAAGGGAGCACAAGCCTGATCTGCGCAGGGCTCGCGACGCCCTTGTTTTGTCGCTATCTCATAACTTCTGTAACGATAGGCTGCGTCCGTTCTGGATGAAGTCATCACTTCTAGTTCCGCCGGAGACAGCCAAGATGAATCCGTGGCTAGTGTTCAACGGCCCGTGACGATGCTAGCGACGGCACAGTCGATCGCGCACGGGACTCCGATTCAGAGGAGGTAATATATCTCGTGCATACTATCCCGACCCACTGACTCACTTTTGGTCCGTGATTCCGGCACAGCTTTCATTCTACGAGTGGTAGCGGTGCTACGCGCCGTTGCACACGAAATGTCACTCCTGCAGACCTAAGAGCAAAATACTGCATTTGAAACACCCTTATAACAACCGTGAGCATATACATTTCAATATTCGGTCCAAGGGAAACATCAAGAACGACAATCTCCCACGGGCTCTGTTCCTCCGGCTCTTTGCGGGCCACCCGCCGCAACTTGAACAACTACTTTGGAAGAGGATGCCCTTGCACGATAGGGCATTCAGGGGTAATGTTGATCTCGCCATCTGTTTTTCGGCTCGTCAGCAAATACCAACGGTAGAAGAGAGACACAGACTTTGTGCCGCCTGCTGGTCGCAGCAAACTGCCGTGCCGGTCCCAAGGGGGCTGCGGCGCGTCAGCTAACTAATTGGATACGAAAGCCGAGGAAGTACCAATTCGAGTCAAGAACGCAGTCCAGCCCGACTAGCCACAGAACCCCGCCTTTGCAACAATACAAGTACTGGGTGCATTGAGAGTCGTCGGTCTCACGCACGGGGGTTGCGGAGGCGGTGACGGTACTGGTCAAGGCAATGGCGGTGACCAAAGAGACGAGGGGTTTGTAGAACAGCATTGTCAAGATCGTTTGGAGGTGGTTGTGGTAGTAAGCTTCTCGTTGTTTGGCAGACTCAGCGGCGAAGACTGAGAAATCTTGAGGGACATGAGCTGCCCTTTTGTAAGATTTCGTCCATGTCTGGGTAAATAACGGCGAATCCCAGTGTGCTCGCTGTTGACCAAACAGAAGAAACGAGACCCGAACAAAAACAGGAACATGCCCTCGGAGAACGTAAGATCCGAATCGGGTAGCCAATCACCCGTAACGTGTATGTTGCACCGACACTCGTACGCCATCGATATCACTTCCCCTATCACCTCATACAGATCGCCGATGCCAAACGCCTCGCAAACGGTCCCGCGCGTCCTTGGGCCTCGTGTTGTATCCACTTTTCTCCCCCACTCTCTCCCTCCCTCACGCAAATTCCGAAGACCCAAATACGAAGCTAACTGGCGCAGGCCGCAGGACAGTGGCGGCCCTCGCAAAGGCCTCTTCCCACCGCCTTCACATCTCGCGGCATGCGAGCACCCAACCTGCCTCACCTGCCGCTCCCACCCCTCAACCTGCTGCTCACGCGTGTGTCCGCAGGCCATCCCGTTGTCGCCGCGGCACTTGGCACCACTCAGATGAGTTTTTCTTTCTCTTTTTCTTTTTCTTACTCATTTCAACCAGGCAGGACCTTCCGCGCCCGTGAGCGTAACTACTTCGCCGCAACCTCAACACCACCACCGCTGCTCCTCGACCCTGACCCCGCCACCTCGACATGGCCGCGACACCTCTCAACCCCACCGACCCGGCTACGACCACCACCTCGACCCCGCCACCTCGACGCCGGCATCATCGCCACCCACCCATTCACCTCGACCCCGCCTCGACCCCGCCATACCGGCGCCGTTTCGACACGGCCACCTCCACCACCCATCAACCCGCCACCACCCTCATCCGGTCACGCGCGGTCGCCGGAACTTTCCGGGTCACTGTACCCACGACCTGGATGAAGGTGAAACTACTCTCCCAGTGTGCCAATGACGGACAGGCGAGCCCGCCTGATCGATTCTTGTATTATGCTTGTGGGCATTTGAGGCGCGGCGTACTCGACACTCCTCCGTCTACGAGAGCGCTGTGTCATTAATGCGAGACGCCCTCCTTTTCGCACCAACTTTGCAGCTGCAGCATGCCACTCCTGCGCAGGCGGTTGACGTCACTCACATGGTGCCCCTAGACTTTGCCTCGTATCAGGTCGACCTTCATCAGCTCGAGGGAGCGATTGAGACCTATGTACCGACTCAGCCTGAGGCGACTATTGCTATAAACCTCATTTTCTCGGGCACAGGTATGAGGCCACTTGAAGTAGAGGTACATGTCCTCTCTGTACGCCCGCTCGTCTGGTTGATGCTTGTCTTCGGACTCATTTCCCGGGCCTGTTGCCGGTTACGGTATGTAGGCCGGGTCAGACGCTCACACGGGCGTAGGAATATAGTACGTCTTATCGTTGCGTCGAAACGAGACCCGTTTATGCCTCGCATCCTCCCCTACAAATAGCCCGACTCGCCGCCTCACTAGTTTGACACCAACCTGCTGTTTACATTCCGATTCTAGCCTAATCATGGCCGTCCCACGACGTAGGTCTCTGTTATCCTCTCGAATTTTCCATGTTCGCCTCCACCGAAGAGCTCTTAATTCCTGGATTGATCCGTGAAACCGATTCCGCTATCACTCAATACCTTCATTTTCTCTCAGCGTCACATCCATTACACCCCCTTCGTCCTGCTTGGGTCTATGGTCTAGCTGAGGCGTGACTAGATCGCTATGAGCTGTCAAATAAAGAGCCGGATGCTAGTAACCTCGACAACTTGAAGGCAATCCTTCATTTGACCGAATCGATGCTTCTCCAGCCCCAGTCTTCGCCAGAACCCAAACATATCATTCAATTTTTTCCGCTCTCGCCCTCGCACTCCAACGACGCTCTGGGAATCATCCCGAACACGCCACTTACGCAGCCAAATACCTCCGCCATCTTCGAAACCAGCCTCACGGCGCAGCATCCGGGTTCTTGCGCCATTAATCTCACAACGTCGCTTGTGAATGTCACGGTGTTCGTAACTTAAGTGGCGTTGGAAGCCAGAAACGTACCACAGAATATTTAGGAAATTGCGGCCCTTCGCCACGAACTCCTCACCTCGGATCCGTCCAATGATGACACCACTACCTCCATTACCCTCTTTTCCATAGTTGTTTCATCCAAAATCAGTCCCTGGTCCCGGATCAACCTTTGGATCAAGTTATCGAGTGCCTACGGCTGGCGAAGATACACAAGCCAAAACTGCGACGTGCTCACTTCGCCCTTGCCCTTTATCTCCGCGCTCGCCATTATATGACTTTGGTGAATGATGATTATGAGGAATTTGCGTCCACCCTGGATGAAATTATTACTTCCAGTCCCCCTGGAGACAGTCAGGATGAAGGCATAGTTACGCAAGCTCAAGAGTTAGTGACAGCAGTAGCGATGTTCCGATCGAGCGCACACAAGTCCCCGGAATATATGGAGGCGATATATCGCGCTCATGCCTTTCGCAGCTCATTTACCCAAGCATTTCCCGCCGAACATCTTCTTAGGTTCAAAATTAACAAGAGACTGGAAAACAGCACAAAGCTGCGTTTCTCTAACTTTGGCCCCACCGATCTTGAAGCCCACGAAGCATCGTCCAGCCATTCGCCACTATCTCAGCCTGAGCCAGTGGCATTCTATCAGCCGGAGTTTGTTCGGATGTACAAAAAGGCGGGGGTGGATGGTGCAGTGGTTCCTGCCCCTCCCCCCCCACCCTGTTCGGGAGAGCTTGGGTCGGACCTGTGGGTTCGATTCTCGCTCAGGCAATATTCCTGACAGGGGCACTCATTACCAATCCCCTCGTGGCACTCCCCACCACCCCGGGGTTCCCGGCACGCCACACCGGCCCCCACTCATCAACGCTTCCACACATGGGAGCTTACTGCATCACATGTCCACTATTCACTCCCGATTTCACTCTCCGCACTCCACACCACTCCCTACCAACCCCTGACTGAAACTCCAACGCCAACTCGGACGTGGCAGAACCGCCCTGATTGGAACACACCCTCAAGCACGACCGGTAATGTGACGGTCCATGGTACTCCCGGCAGTCTGGCACCGGCCTAGTCACCCGGTTGCAAGTGACACCATTTGGGGACCTTGGACTCGTGTACGGCATCGAAAGCAAAGTCGCCGTGTAGCGGGGTCCATGAGTAGGGATGCCGGGGTGCGGTCCGAAATGGGGTTCGGACCCGAACTGCACCGGACCGCACCCCGGGTCCGGTTCGGTCCGGGGTGCGGTTCTGAGCCCAGCATCCGGGTCCGGTTCGGGGTTCGCCATTGACCGAGGTTATGTGAACCCGGTCCGGACCGGACTGCACCTCGGACCGCTGGGGTAGCCTCAAACACGCAACGACAGTCAAGACAACAGTAAGTTACCTCAGGGTACAGTCTACACGAAAATATACATTTATTACATGGAATGAAATACCTACAGATAGCTACTATATGTCCACCCCGCCTGCTGCTGCCGCTATCCCTGCTGCCCGCCCACCCGTCTATCGTCGTTGTTGCTATCGCCGTGCTGCACCATATCGTCGTCGTCGTCACCTATTGCCGTCGTTGCTGTTGCTGCACCGCCGTCACCGTCACTGTCACCGCCTCAGCACCATCTTGCTGTCGTCATCGCCATTATCACTGTGGCTATCGTCATCGGTGTCATGATGCCGCGTTGCTGTCGTCGCGTCGTCGCGATCGCTTTGACGTCACCGCCTTCGCCTCACTATTGTGGCCGTCGCCATCGTCGCCTCGCCATCATCGCTTGCGGTTGGGATGGAGGGACAGTGGCGTGGTTGGGAGTCCACACGGGGCAGCGGTTTTCCCTGTCGACGATAGCGGGCGTTTCGCCAGGGTAGCTGTGTAGGTTGGCAATAAATATTAGCACGTCGTAACCTGAATGAACTAATACTCACCTATTTGGGCAGTTGCCGTCTCCCCGTCGTCGCTCATGTCTTCCTCATCGTCAGAGTCTGTACAGGTTGCAGAGCGGTGGCGTAGTGGTGGTAGTCGGGATCGGAGTGGTATGCGGCGCCGTTGTCGTCATCGCGGTTGAGGTCAGACGCGGCATGCGTCGGAGGGGTCGCCATCGGCATCGAGATCCCACCCAGAGAGCCTCTGAGTGGCGGTATCGGGGTTGGGGATCCGTGCGACGAGCCATCGTCACGGTTAGGAGCCCACACTGACGCCGCACGCTCCATAACAGGGAGAAGACGGCGAGCACGACGGCGCCAAAGAGGGTACCTGGCGTAGTTCGTCGGCTTCAGCCCTGTGTGTAGATGTGGTACCAGCGAATACCGATGCCGTACAGATTTGGACTTCACAAGTTTGTTGCAGCAGTAAGTTAGTAGGGGGGCAGCATATACTGTAGCTGTAGTACAGTCACGGCGGGGGTAGTCACAATGTACGTTCAAAAAAATAAACCAAGTCGCGCAAGAAGTCGCGTGATTTGCTGATCGTGGGAAGGTTCCTCGTTAACGCGTCATTCCGAGTCTCTCGCCCCGCCTTCGTCAGTTCATCTCCATCACCGCTCCTTGAGACTTGTACATCAAAGGTAGCAACGTCAACATCTTCACGATTTCACCACATGTATATTCTCCCCTAGAATGGACCTGAGGAAGCTAGGACGCTACCGCCTGCCTCGGGGAAAAGAAAAACATGAGTTTTATTCTTTGTAGCGCTACGACGTACTGACCTCGATTGTAGGCCCTTCCACTGCTACTCAGCTGCCACGGCCGCAACCATCCGCTGACACTATGTCCTTTGACGCTGCCACCCGAGTCATCCCCATCATTGTGAAGTGCGATTTCTTGAGCATGTCCACAAGGCAGACCAACGGCGCCATCCCTAAACCTCCCAAAAAAATTGAGTATTGGTCTGTTCGAGTTAATAATATGCCGACATTCTGACACGGATTGTATGATAGGTCCACACGACTGCCCTGGCACAACCCCCCTGCCATTGTGGACGTCACTCAAATCATTCGCGCGGACTCCCAATCACGCGACTGCCACCTGCAACCCATGTGCCCATAACAACGCAGCCACAACAGGGCTTGCCCAATGCAAGCGACGGTGACAACTGGGGCAATGGCAACGAGATGGCAGTGGCCACAGTGGTGAGTGAGCGATGATGGTGATGGGAAGGCCATGGTGACGCTGGCAGCAAGGCGATACTGACGATGATGGCACGGCGGTACTGACAGCAACGGCAAGGTGACACCGACGACGATGGCATTGGTAGTAGCAGTGATGATGACAGGACAGTGACAGCGATGGCGACGCAACGGCGAAGGGGGTTGGGCGGCAGCGGCAACAATGACGACAGGATGATGTGACAACGGCGACGGGACGGTGCGGTGTGGTGATGGTGATGGATGGTGCGGTGGCAGCAACGCGACAGCAGGGTGAAGGGGTGGGCTGGCTACAGGGACAGAGGCGGGGCACCCGTGTGGCTAGCTACGGTACCTCTGTGATATTTTATCCTACGCAGGGCTGGCAGTACATAGGTACGGGTGCGGGTAGAGTAGATGTAGATTTTCAGTAATTTTTGAAGATTTTTTGAGATTTTTTGCTTGGGTTCGGGGTGCAGTTCGGGGTTCGGCCCCTCTGGGCGTTGAACCGGACCCGAACCGGACCGGACCTCTCAGAGGTTCAAGGTTCGGCCTGAGAGCCCGAACCGGACCCAGGTCCGGTTCGGGGTTCGGAAAAAATGGTCTCCGAACCGGACCGCACCGGACCGCGGCAACCCTATCCATGAGGGACCGCAAGTATGTTGTGTTCGTTAGTAGCTGACGAATGTAGGAATGGGCGCGGGACCAGCGTGGGGGACTGCTGAGGTGCTTGACACATACAGAGCGACGTGGACTTCATTACATATCTTGGCTTCGGCCCCCGTTGGTTCTCGGCCTTCCTCTGGTGAGGTGGCTCTGTGCCGGGGTTTCAATTCCTCGGACACATTCAACACTCGTTTAGCGCAGGTCTTCGGACCTTACCAGTTACGTAATCTAGCTCTGTAGGGAGTCTAGGACCGGCTTTGTATGAACTACTGCCCCGGAATAAACACGATTCAAAAAAAAAAAAAAAAAAAAAAAGTACAAAAAGGCGGAGCTCCTCGAAGAACTTCTCTCTAGGACCCGCAATGACGTAATGAAGATCGACAACGCTATTGAAAAGGGTCGATCCATACTTGCCTCATTTACTCCGACGCATCCGCTTGCGTCATCACTTGTCGAATTACTGTATTCAGCAAGATCCTCGATGAAGCTTTCAAGCGTACAGACGAGATCAGATACCTTAACGAGTCGATTAGCACCCGCCGTCAAGTTTTGGGGCGTCTGCCACAGCCGTCCCGGGAGGCGCGCTACTCGACACATTTTCGACTTTCCATGTCTTTGCTCGCCCGCTGCCGAGTCGCGTCTTCTCCGAGTCACCAAATACACGACCTCGGAGAGGCGCTGGGACTACTCCCCGGTGTGCCAACGACTAAACTGCGACCTTGCCTGATCGATATCAGTGTGTGCGTGTGAGCATTTTTTGCGCGAGGTCATAGACTCCCCACCGTCTCCACAGCATATGAGAACGATATGTCATTGATGCATTTTGCACCAACTTTGCAGCTACAGTCTGCGTTCTGGTCTATAAGGTTGATATAATATCCTATTCTAAGGAAACAAGGCCGACGTTGGTTTGATGAACAGCACAGCAGTTGGGACGAGCTGATGACCCAAGCGGCACGACCCGATCCCGCATTGCACTATACATGCTTAAACACACCCTATATATTGCTGGCACGCGCATGGGTGAGCAATTTCCTTGATTTCCGTCGTGCCCTAGAGGATCAGATCTCTTCACGCAGGGCCCTCTTAGGGCGGGCGAGACGCTGATAAGTGAAGGTGAACGAGACAACGAGGACAAGGTCGATGGGCGGCGACTTCGTGGCTAACGGATTTGATGAGTTCAACTCTAATTGGCAGGTGATTTTGACTTGAGCTTGCCAAGCCGAGAGTGTCGCGCAAGGAGTGTGAGGGAATGACGACTCGGCGCAGATATACTCTGGAAAAGTGAGTAGCCAAAAATATAGAGCTCGGAAAAACCTAAGCACAAGTCTGTGGGTAGATAGATTGTCACGATCGGGCTTGTGAACGCTTACTGTACGGTGGTGACTCCCTTAGTAAGTAGTAATTAGTCACGGACTTCGTATCAGTCAGCCGGAGTATCACATGTTTGTGGTGATGCTCTGACTCATTCCTAGTAGTAGTCGTAATAGGGTTCGAGCTACTTACGCTACTAGTCGTCTCGGTTCAGGAGGAGCTTTAAAGCTGCCTCGTAACATGTATAAGTAATACGCATCGAAGACCAGAAGTCCCCATTCTGGTCTTCTTCAATAGCCATCACGTTTCCGCTTCTATTTCCTCTCTTGTGTGCTTGTTATCTCGTTCGCTTGTCTCTGGTAGAGCAAGTCGTCATCAACCTACGCCTAGTGGAACTCGCCCTAGTGCTCATTACGATCACGTGCATCTCAAGGCCGTGTATTCGTGTCACGTGACTATCAAGTCACCGAAACTCGCTAAGTCGTTAACGCCCTCTTACGGTCCAAGTCGGACTTACGCCAGTGGCGGCGTTACATTAAGACCAGAATCCACCCACCATGGCGTTCACGACTCGAGATCGTTGGACCAACTTTCGAACATACTCCTCTGAGCGAAGGGGAGATCGCAACGTACCTGTACAATTCCTTGGAGCAGCAAGGTGGAGAGAGTACCGAGGAGACACCGGATACTTCGTCGACTTCGCGTCGGGACCTACCCGATACCGACCAGTTGAGTTCAACTTTGAGAACGTCTGTTGGGTAGAGATTACGTGGAACCCCGTCGACAACAGGTGGGACGCAGTACGACCCGCAGGGAGAAACTTCAACTGCAACATCGACACAAGGGGATTACCCACTCGAGAACAGTGGGGACGTGTAACGTTCCTTCCTGGACGTTGGACTCGACTTGAGTCACGTGTGCCTGTTTGCTGCGGCAACCGCGTTCGTGTGTTGCAAGAGTCGTAGGGGCGTTCGATGATTGTCGGTAACGGCAGATAGAGGGAAAGAGGAACAGTGGCTGGACAGGCTCCGAAGGCGCACTGAGGATGATGAAGGTGGAGGGACGGGTCTCCGAGGTCACACCAGCGAGCGAAGAGGTGATCGATGTGGTTATTCGCAGAGTGGATAGCGCAGTACTACTGGCCCGGCTCCAAAGAGGGAAGGTATTCACAAAGATATCAAAGCTACCGCTCTAAGGCGCAAGTAGCTGTCTACTTATACACAGTAGGGGAGCTTTGAAGCCCAGCCCTAACTCCGAAACCCTAATACGAGTGTCCAATGGCACAACGCCCTCGTATAGTATCAGTCAGCAGTCCATACAGTAGTCAGCGGTCATCAGTCATCCGCTATGTATCTCAGTCATCCGAATCTTGATTCGTACCGTATTGCATCAGAGGCTAGACCAGCCCAGGCACAAGCTCATCTGGGCCCTTCTGGTCGAGTTGAGGCAGGTCACATGCCAGGGTCACGTGACGGCCGTACATCAGGACCTATTCCCAAGGCTCCTGGCAGCAGTTCTGAGGCGGGGATGGAGATCGATCGCTCACCAGACGCCCCGCTCTCGCGGTATGCTCTAGGGCTTCTATTGCTGCCCATACTCTCTCCTGTATACGCGGCTCTTCTTCGGCTTGCCAGTCCCACCAAGCGTCTTCGGGTGTATTGGCGGACTCCACAACGGGGATATCGGCGGTCGGCGTGTAGTCACGTGGCGAATCACGTGCCGGTGAGGGTGAAACCGTGACAGGACGCATAGACGGACAGCCAGAACAGGAACCGAGTACCTCGGAGCCCCGCACACCCGCACCCTCGGAAACAAGCGGAGAAGACGACCAAACCGAAGCCGACGACGAAGAATCAGAAGTCGCAGAAATAGTCCAGACAGCTGAGTCGCTTCACATAACCGAACCGGAAGTCATCCACATACGCTCCCCAGCCATAGCTGCAATGGCAACAATCACACAAGAAGACACCTTCATTAATGAAGAGGTACGACGTATTCGAGAGGAAGCTAATGCAGTCCTCCTTCCCATTCACCCGAGTACGGGACATCGAATGGACGCCGACGAAGCCGCGATATTTCGCGCAGTAGGACCCGACCACCCGGACCCTCCCCCGGGACGAGGAAGCCCCCCTCCGCCAAGGAGACCCGGAGGAAACTTCGGAGGAGGACCACCACGAGGAGGACCGCCGCCAGGAGGATTCCCGGCGCCACCCGGAGGTGGAGGCGGTGGAGGTGGTGGAGGCGGAGGAGCAGGAGGAGTACAACCTGGCGAAGACAAACTGACGGGCGAAAAACCCACCGTATTCACAGGAGACAGAGCCAACTACGAAGCCTTCCTCACTCAATGGCATCTCTACTGGGCGCTCAACGGAGACGCTCCCGTCCTACGAAATGTTATACCGCAGATGCCTCATGTTCTTGGGATACGTAAAAGGACCGGCCGTCAGCAACTGGACCCTCGGGTTCCTCACCTGGCTCAATGACGAAGTAAGGAGAGGAAGAGACCGATATGATGAGTATCTCTGGGACACCTGACCGCAGGTTTCTCGGATCGCTTCTCCAACGTGTTGGAACACGAACAAGCCCAAGCAGCCTTGGCAAAGGTTTCAAAATGATCGGAGATGACATTGACACGTACGTCACCAACTTCGAACAGCTAGCGCGGAAGGCTGATTACCGCCTCAACGACCGGCAAACGATCGACCGATTCACGGCGGGACTACGCCGCGCTATTCACCAAGGTCTACGAGCTCGACAGCCCGGACACATTCAACGAATGGAAGGAAGCCACGCTGAGGCGTCAAAAGCAGTACATCCACCCTCCGGGCTAGACTGCATATGTCTCGACCAACGCCCTCGGACAGTTTCAAACCCTCCTCGACACTATGCACCCCCGTGGACCCCCTCCTCGTAACCCACCCCGAGATATGACCCAAACGCCATGGACACGTCGGCTGATCGCTCTCGAGCTAGACTGGCTAATGCCGAAGAATGTCCTAGGAAGGGAAAGTAGGCAATACCAAAACCCAAAGAGGAGGAAGAGGCAGAGGAGGCGGACAGAGACGCGACATGCGGGAAGTCATTTGCTATAACTGCAGTAACCCGGGTCACTTCTCACGAGACTGCACACGACCCAGAAAACAAACACAGCAGTACAGGCCTCCTACAAGCCAAAGTCGCAGCGCCGAGACGGACTACTATAGTCAGGAACCGTCAACAGCCCGTACTGCAAGCACCTCAACGCCACAGGATACGGCCAAAACATGGCTCGAAGGGGTGCGAGGGGCAACAGACGAAGTAAAAGACCTCATATTCCAAGATCTATGGAATCAGGAGGGTTTTCGGGACGCCTAAACCCAACGGCCTGGGTGAGGGCAATTAATTGTAACTCTGTAATCATGACTCGCTTCCGTTTGCTTCGAATTCCAGTCTCGATTCGTACAAGTTACTCCATGGCCGACATAAAAGGGCTCGTAGATTCGGGAGCCACCGACAACTTCATAAGACCAGCGTTCGCAAAACGCATGGGGCTAGGATTACAGCCCCTAGATCGCCCAAAGAAAATATGGAACATTGATAACACTGAAAATAAAGCTGGGTCTATTACGCATTTCATCGATCTCGACGTAGAAACAAAAGGGATCAACAGGGTCATGCGATTCCTCGTCACCGACATCGGCGACGAAGACTTAGTACTAGGGTACCCCTGGCTATCCACCTACGAACCAACCATCAGCTGGAAGCATGCCACGATTCACGAGGAAAACCTACCCATTGTTCTTCGATCCACTCGCCCCTCAGAACGACAGACCATGCTAGCAACCGCCATGACCCATGAAGAAGCCGAGGAAGCAGTATCGGAACTCGAAGAGGCATGCCAAATCCGAACAACCGCCACTGAGTTGGCCATTGCCGCTCGACAAGACATAAAAGTGGCCGCAATTCCCAAACCATATCAACGCTTCGCTAAAATCTTCAACGAAGAAGCCTCGCACCGATTCCCCCCATCAAGGCCATGGGATCATGCAATAGACTTCAAACCAGGCACACCGGCAAGTATCGACTGTAAGGTATACCCTATGTCACAGGAAGAAGACGGCCAACTCAAGACGTGGCTCGAAGAACAGCTAAAGATGGGATATATCCGACCATCGAAATCGCCTTACGCGTCATCATTCTTCTTCATCAAGAAGAAAGACGGCAAACTACGCCCCGTCCAAGACTACCGAAAGATCAACGCCTGCACCATTCACAATCAATACCCCCTGCCGCTCATGGCCGAACTCATCAACGACCTTGGCAACGGTCACATTTACACTAAACTCGACGTTCGCTGGGGTTATAACAACATACGAGTCAAAGAGGGAGACGAACCGAAAGCCGCGTTCAAAACAAAATACGGACTCTACGAGCCGTTGGTAATGTACTTCGGCTTAACAAACTCACCGGCGACCTTCCAAGCCATGATGAATGAGATCTGCGCACCCGTCATCCTTAAACACAAACGACTGGGCACCATTATCCGAGTCTACATGGACGACATCGGTATTGCCACTCACGAAGACGCGGGTCTACAGGCACACATTAACGCGGTGTGCGACATTCTCCAAATCGCGCTAGACCATGACCTCTACTTCAAACCGGAAAAGTGCCTTTTCCACCAACCGCGGATGGATTACCTGGGGGTCATCCTTGAAAAGGGGGTGACTCGCATGGACCCGGTAAAAATTTCGGGCATACGTGACTGGCCCCGCCCTACGAAGGTACGCGACGTACGCTCCTTCCTCGGCTTCTGTAATTTTTACCGCCTCTTCATCCGCGGCTTCGCAACACACGCCCGAGCATTAAACCGCCTCACCCGCAAAGACGCGGACTGGACCTGGGGAACCGACGAAGAAAAGGCCTTCCAAACTCTCAAAGACCTCGTAACCTCCGAACCGGTGCTAGCACACCCCACGCTCACCGACCAATTCGAATTAGAGGTCGATGCGTCGGGTTACGCGGTGGGAGCCGTACTGTTGCAAAAGAAAGCTGACGGCAAAAGGCACCCGATAGGATATTACTCGGCCACGCTCAACGAAGCTGAGCGCAACTACGACATATACGACCTCGAACTGCTAGCGATCGTAAAAGCACTGAGACACTGGCGACCCTACCTAGCCGGCTCCCCCCACAAGATCAAGATTTTCTCCGACCACCTCAACCTTACACACTGGAAGTCGCCGCAGAAGATAAGCCGCCGAGTCGCAAGGGAAGTACTCGAGTTAATGGAGTACGACTTCGAGATTCACCACATAAAGGGCGTAAACAACGGAAGAGCAGACGCGCTATCCCGAATAGTGTTTGAAAGTCCGGTCCGGTCCGGTTTTTTTACCTAATTGTGCAAGACCGGGACCGCAACCGGTCCACAATTTCTCAGCCCAGCACAAAAACTGGACCGGACCGTGTGAGACCGGTCTCTGTCGGTTGAGTTGCGGTCTTTGGACCGGTCTTAACCGGTCCCTTCACCAACCGGTCTACAGCCGGTCTACAACCGGTCTTTAGCTCTGCCAGTGGTCGGTCTACAAGTCATCGTATTCCTTTTCTAAATAGCTACATGGGATTATTACTGTAGTACACTACTAAATCTAATATATCTGTCGTCGTGCCACAGCGCCGCGTCGGTATCGTGGTATCTCGGCGCCGTCGTAGCGTGGGGGCATTGTGCCACAGTGTCGGTGTCGAAGCGCCAGGGTGCCGTGTTGCTGCGGCGCCGCGTTGTCGTGGCATCTCGGTGCCGTGTCGGTGTCGCAGCACCATGTTGCGTCAGTGTCGAGCGCCAGCCGTGCTGCTGCGGCGCCGCGTCGTCGTGGCATCTCGGTGGCGTGTCGGTGCCGCAGCGCCATGTTGCGTCGGTGTCGAAGCGCCAGGGTGCCGTGTTGCTGCGGCGCCGCGTCGTCGTGGCATCTCGGTGCCGTGTCGGTGTCGAAGCACCATGTTGCGTCGGTGTCGAGCGCCAGCCGTGTTGCTGCGGCGCCGCGTCGTCGTGGCATCTCGGTGCCGTGTCGGTGTCGCAGCACCACGTTGCGTCGGTGTCGAAGCGCCAGGGTGCCGTGTTGCTGCGGCGCCGCGTCGTCGTGGCATCTCGGTGTCGTGTCGGAGTCACAGCGCCATGTTGCGTCGGTGTCGGTGTCGCAGCACCAGCGCCATGTTGCTGCGGCGCCGAGTCGGTGTCGTGGAACCTCGACGCCGCTTCGGTGTGATAGCGTGATGGCGCCGTGTTCAAGTTGCTGCGGCGGTGTATCGCTGTCGTAGCGTCACACGGCCGTGTTGCTGTCGTAGCGTCGTAGCACCACGGGCTTGTACTCTGTGAGGTGGTGAGAACCTATTTAAAAATCTAGAGGAAAAAACATTGTAGTCAGTTAGTAAAAGGAGAAGGAAACAAATAACTTAGCTTTTGGTTTGAGGCCAGTACAACGCAGTCGACGAGCATGCCATGTTGGTTGAGGTCATGCGTCAGCGCTGTGTCAGCATGTGTCAGCGCTAGTGGTCGTCGTTAATCGAAAGTGGCTACTGACATATAATAGAAAAGAGTGACGAGAGGTGAGATCTAGTGAGACGAGATGATGGGGAGAGAAAAGAAGAAGTCGGAACGAGTGAAAATGGAAAGAACCGAAAAGACCGGTTGAGCCGGTCAAGACCGGTCTTTCATCGGTCCGACAGATTTCGAAAACGTGACAAGACCGAGACCGGACTGCGGTTAGCGGTCTTCACCGGTCTTACTAATTTCCGGTCCTGATCAGTCCAGGTCTGGTTCAGTCTCAGTCTTTTTCCAGTCTTGAGACTGGACTTCCAAACACTAATCCCGAAGACCCGACTACGATCAGGGAGATCGGGATAACGAAGGAGTAGTGGTCCTCCCCGGAAAGGTGTTCGCCGTACGACGAATCAAGGCACGACAGATGACCACCCAAACCGAGGAAAACCACCAACAAGACGAAAGTAAGATCAAACCATGGGTCGACGCTCATAAACTCAAGAAGATCAACGGCGTCTGGTATCGACAAGGAGCGAGAGTAATCACTGGCGAACCAGATGACATCCGCGCCATCGTCCGAAACCACCACGACCCTCCCATATACGGACACCCAGGCATCAAGCGAACGGCCCGCATTATTGAACGACATTACTGGTGGCCTCACATGTTGAAGCACGTCACTGATTATGTTCAGGGATGCGCGGAGTGTCAACGCCACAAGGTCAACAACCGCCCTACGAAAGCACCCCTAATACCCATCACACCGATCCCCGACGCTAAGCCCTTCGAAGTCATAGCCCTTGACTTCATCACTAAACTACCTATATCCCAGGGCTATGATTCCATACTCACCATAACGGACCATGACTGCACCAAAGCGTCCATATTCATCCCCTGCGTCGAGGAGATCACGGCCGAAGGGACCGCGGCACTATACGTGACTCACGTGTTCCGGAGATTCGGGCTACCGACCAAAATTATCAGTGACCGCGATCCCAGATTCGCATCCAAGTTCACCTGGGAGCTGTGTCGCATCTTGGGAATCCATCAGAACATATCAACCGCCTACCACCCACGAACGGACGGGCAGTCAGAACGGACCAATCAGTGGCTTGAACAGTATCTAAGGTTCTGGACGAACGAGCGGCAAGATAACTGGGCGCATTTCCTTCCAATGGCAGAGTTCGCGCATAACAGCTGGCCACATGAGGCGACCAAAACATCCCCTTTCGCACTCATGATGGGATACGACCCGCGCGCTGATTGGATCGATAAGCCATCCCCTATCCCTCAGGTACTCACGCGACTGCAGCAATTCCGAGAAGCCAGGAAGAACGCCCAGGAACTGATCAAAAAGGCCCAAATACTCTGGATCAAACACCGAACCACGCCGAAATATCAGAAAGGGGATCAAGTCTGGCTAGAAGGACGTCACCTCCGCACCAATCAACCCACAGCCAAACTAGCCGCGCGTCGGCACGGACCCTTTCGCGTAACCCAAGTACTGTCACCTGTCAATTACAAGCTAGCGCTTCCCACGCAGTGGAGTATTCACCCCGTGTTTCACATTGATTTACTCACGCCTTATCGCGAGACGCCAATGCATGGGAAAAACTTCACCCAACCGCCACCCGACCTTGTGGACGGAGAAGAAGAATACGAGGTCGAACGAATTCTAGACTCTCGGCGGTTCGGCAGAAGCAGGAAACTTCAGTACCTCGTGAAATGGAAGGGGTACTCCGACTCGGACAATCAGTGGGTCGATAAGGATGACGTGTTCGCGGACGAAGCCGTGGCGGAGTTCGAAAGCAACCTTCACCGGGTTAAAAGCAGCAGTAACGACGCTAAGTTTCCCCCATCCCTTCACACTGGATTCCACACTCTCACAACAATGTCTCTTCCCGCTACCACCTCTGCCTCCTCTCTCGCTCCCCCTCGCATCGACAACCTCACCCATCAAGAGCTGCGCTCCGCCCTCGCCAACATCGCCGCCGTTGAAGACATCGACAACCCCGACGAGCCGCCCACCTACTGGTTGCTCGACGAGCGAGGGCAGCGCCTCAACGCCACGCCATACACGGAGGCCGAAGTGCATCGGCTTCGTGCAGCTCTCCCAAGCCGTGCGCCTGCCGCACCTCGACCTCTCCCGGTCAGAATTAGGGAGTACAAGGCCGAAGACCTCGGCGACACTCCGATGGCAAGAGTGGATGAAGGAGCGTCCGTGGCGACCGGAAGCGAAGGAGTGGGAAACGGCGCAGTTGAGGGCAGCAGCGATAAGGAGAACGAGGACCCTCTGGAGGCGCCGGTGGTTCACCGAGATGCTGAAAGAGCGGTGTACGAGGCCGTAGAGGGATCGCTCAGAGAGTACTACCCAGCTGAGCAGCCGTTCATGATCACTGCCACCGACTCTGACGACCCCCGCGAGACCCCATTCGCCTGCGACACCATGGGGCGCCCGCTATTCCGCGGCGATGTACGCGTCGACGTCGAAGACGCGCCGCACCCCGCCGTCCGCCTGCGGTTCCTAGGCGGTCACACGCACCACGCCCCCCACGGATACAAACACAACCGGGGAGAGGACTTTGTCCACTTCCCCATTACCGACGCGCAGGGAGTCACCCAGCAAGCGACCTACATTCAGGTCATCATGAGTCCGGACCCCCAGGTCCTCGGGCTCGTGGCCGACAGCGAGAAAGTGTACACCCGCCCGCTATACGCCGAACCCCAAGTCCGCGAGGTCGGCAAGCCCCACTACACCCCCGAAGATATGTACGCCTTCATAGGCGGACATAGCAATCAACATCGGGTCGACCGCGCCGTCAACGAACTCAAGGACGTGAGTTTGAAGGCGGAACTGACCCGCTACAGAGCCTACAAGCGGGAGGGTGAGCGCATGGAGCAGCGCCTACACGCCCTCGCTCAGGCGCTCGGTGGGGTACAGGGGGAGATCGCCCGGAGCAAGTTCCGGCTGGAGATGGCCAATACGTGGGATAGGCTGACCGAAGTGCAGGAGGGGTGGATGGGTGGCATAGGACCCACTCGGCGCCGTGGGCGTCGCAGCTGAAAAGGGGGTGATGTCACGATCGGGCTTGTGAACGCTTACTGTACGGTGGTGACTCCCTTAGTAAGTAGTAATTAGTCACGGACTTCGTATCAGTCAGCCGGAGTATCACATGTTTGTGGTGATGCTCTGACTCATTCCTAGTAGTAGTCGTAATAGGGTTCGAGCTACTTACGCTACTAGTCGTCTCGGTTCGGGAGGAGCTTTAAAGCTGCCTCGTAACATGTATAAGTAATACGCATCGAAGACCAGAAGTCCCCATTCTGGTCTTCTTCAATAGCCATCACGTTTCCGCTTCTATTTCCTCTCTTGTGTGCTTGTTATCTCGTTCGCTTGTCTCTGGTAGAGCAAGTCGTCATCAACCTACGCCTAGTGGAACTCGCCCTAGTGCTCATTACGATCACGTGCATCTCAAGGCCGTGTATTCGTGTCACGTGACTATCAAGTCACCGAAACTCGCTAAGTCGTTAACGCCCTCTTACGGTCCAAGTCGGACTTACGCCAGTGGCGGCGTTACATAGATGAGGTCAAGGTTGGGAATAGGGCTGCAATGGTGATGATGACGGAAACAGAACAATGCGAAACCGATTCAAATGGAAATGGAATCCGAGGAAGACAGGAAAAAATACATAAGTATTGTATAACCTTGCATATGCCAGTGATAGTCCGGCATGGTGGTCGAGAGGCTGCGTGTAGTGATGGTAAGGTTCGGTTCTGAACCTCGGTTCGAACCTGAACCGGACCGGTCCGAACCCCAATTTCAGGTTCAGGTTCGGCTGTTGACCTGAACCGAACCATTGGTTCGGTTCGGGGTTCAGCAAATTCCTGAAACTGGAGAACCAGTTCTGAACCGGTTCTGAACCAATGAACCATTGAAAATATACAAAAAATTTAGGCACTTAAACCAAAATCAAAAAGTGTTCTATTTAGTGAATGGCATGAGTTTATGTACCTGTGTGGGTTCAGCCCGGGGGTTCGGGTGGGTACGGGTACTGTACGGGTACCGAATTTGTGACCCTCGCGAAACCCGTCATGGGTCACGGGTTTCGCCAGGCACGCAGGTCGCCGGACCGGACGCTGTTGCAACATGTCAACAGACTGCCATTGTCATCCGACGCTCACTGGCAGCGCTCGTCGACTTTTTGTTCCTTGGCCCAGGGAACCCTCAATTTAAAGAAGCTAAGTGTTTTTTCCTTTGTCTGATCCTTTTAGCTAACTAACTACAGTGTTTTTTCTTTCTTTCTAGGTTCCAACCACGCTCTTGGCGCTGCCTCCACCTCGCCCCGCGCAGGCCTGTACTGCCACCACCACCTTTGGCTTGCAAGTGCCAATTCCAGCCTCGCTATGACGACGGCGACACGGCGTCGCAACGCCACGGCTGCGACGCGGTATCGCAACGCCACGACTGCGACATGGCACCGCAATGCCACAACAGCAACGTGGTGCCGCGGCGCTACGACAGCGACACGACGCCGCGGCGTGACGAAGACAGCAACACGGCGCGTGACGCTACGACAGCGACAGCAACACGGCGCGTGGCGCTACGACAGCGACAGCAACACGGCGCGTGGCGCTACGACAGCGACAGCAACACGGCGCGTGGCGCTACGACAGCGACAGCAACACAGCGCGTGGCGCTACGACAGCGACAGCGACACGGCACCGCGGCGTGACGAAGACAGCGACACAGCACCGCGGCATGGCGAAGACAACGACACGGCACCGCAGCATGGCGAAGACAACGACACGGCGCCGCGGCATGGCGAGTCCGCCTCGTCGTCTGCGAGCAGCTCGGTGTCGATCAAGAAGCGCCACAGGACGCTCTCGTGCGCTTTACCTTGCTTGTCGCTGTGTAGCGTTTGGTGGTTCGTGCCGCGCGTCATGATGTGGTCTGCGCAGATACGGTGGATCTCTGCGTGGGGCTGGTCGAGTGACCAATTGAGCGCGAGAAGGCGAACGGGCGGGTGCATGCCCTTGACGGCATTTCTGAGATCTTGACGGTGCACGTGAAGATGCATGATTGTTTTGTCAGGCGAAGTGGGAGACAGGACGACACTCATTCACGCAATTTGTTGGCTATGACTACGTCATGATCTCGCAAGAGCTTCTTGACATTTTGAATAAAAGCTGGCCCCCGCTTTTTCGCCCGGACATTGTCGCTCTGTGTGTGCCCAAATTGGAACAGCTAGTCTTTTGTGGTAACCAACAGGGTGGCTCTGCAAATTTTGTGTGATTACATAAGCATGGCCTCTGTTCAGGTTTGGTTCAGGTTCAACCCCTCCCCGAACCTGAACCGAACCAATGTGAACCTGAACCAATGGTTCGGTTCGGGGTTCGGCCTAGACCCCTGAACCGAACCAATGGTCCGGTTCAGGGTTTGGGAAAAAAGGTCAAAGAACCGAACCGAACCGAACCTTACCATCACTAGCTGCGTGCATTGTTTCACAGGTTAGAATAGGAACGGAAAATGAGAAGTTGAGAGGAAACTTCGCTCTCGAGACAACCTGAAAGAATAGAGTGACATTGGAGGAGATGGTCAAAGGCGATGACTCGACGATGGTGATTATAGAGAGTGACTTACGGCACGACACGTGGTCAACCCGCTGCCACCACTGGCACAGTGACTCCTTTGAAGTAGGCTTGTCATCGGTCAACCTTTGAAATAACCTCGTCCTCATGTAATATATGTTGGCTCCACAGCAGGGACCGCTTTTCATCGACCTCCTGTTCGTCAGCTTGGTGTTGTCTTTAGGAGCGGTTCCTACCTCAGACGCGGCCTGTTGTCGTGTACAGGTACACGGACTGCGCCGGCGAGTGAGATTATTGGCTGTGCTTCATTGTGCATCTTACATTCTTCCATTTGATACACGAGTTCTGGGCATGGGGTGTTCCAGTGTGTTACAAATACATCCCGGTTCTCGTAAAGGGTCCCATTCGTGACTTACATCTTTCGCCCCCAATCTTGCCCCCAATAGCCCAAATCGTCACTTTACCTCACTTTCCAACTCTCAAATGCTTGCTCGAATGTTTAAGTTTTTAATGGCCAACGTACTAAGGGTAAAAAGTAAGTCACTCTCAACCTTCAAGTTTACGGGCGTGTCCCGTATCAGCCATGTCTCATCTAATTATTTACAGGATTCATTCGCCACAAAATCGATTTTTTCATGATTACACTGTTTCAGCACCTTCTCGCTACAAAATCTCGATCTGATCCTCGTCGCATTCGCATTCTTATTGGTATGGCCGCCATGCGTATCCGGCGATACGAATTTTCAAGTCAAAGGGAGGACCGCGACAAGTCAATTTTACATGAGACCGAAGCAATACTCCTCCCACCCCGTTCGTGGCTAGGACAAGATCCAAATATCCTCGAAATTTTTTTCGCCCTCGCTCTTGCGCTCGTTAATCGCTCGAAGGTGTTCCGCCAGTACGAAGACGCCATTTACGCAGCCAGATACCTTCGCTATCTTCGAGACCAGCCTCAGTTTGGGTTCCGGCGCCATGAAGTCACAGCATCCCTCGTGGACGCGTTGGCATGTCAGGTGGAGTTGGGAGCCTGTGATGTAATGCAGTGCATTGAAGAGATGGCAGTCCTCTGCCGCGAACTCCTTACCTCGGATGCCTCCAATGACGATACTGCTCGTTCCCTCACTCAATTAGCCGGAGTATTTCTATCCAAATTCAGCCTTTCGGCGACTGACCAACCATTGAACCAAATTATCGAATGCTTGCGATTGGCGAGGAAGCACAAGCTGGATATGGGCGTATCCTTCGCCCTTGCCATGTCTCTTCTCTGTCGCTATTTTACGACTTTTGTGAATGACGATTATGAGGAGGCTGTGTCCGCCCTGGACGAAATAATCGCGTCTACTTCTACCGGAGTCAGCCACTGGCAGGATGGATTTCTACGTACAACTCGGTTCTTGGCGAAAACACTAGCGCTCATCCGATCAATCGCACACTCGACCCCGGAATATTTGGAGGAGGCAATATACCGCGCTCGTACATTCTCTGACCCATCATCTGAAGACGATATTTTTGCTGAAGTCACGGCACGGCTGCGCTTCCATTTCTTCGGTTCCATCGAAGGCCTCGAAGCATCGTCCGAGGAGGCCCTGGATGCACCGTTGTCCCAGGCAGCGCTGGTGAGGTCCTCCGGGAACGACGACGGTCCGGAAAACGATCCGACGTTTGAGAAGCTGCAGTTCCTTGACGAACTTCTCTCTATGATCCGCAATGACGACATGACGGAGATCGATGAAGCCATCGAAAAGGGCCGAATCGTCCTTGCTTCTGTTCCAAGGAGTCTGTTTGCATCGACCCTTTTCCACACATTCAGTGAGATCCTCTCTGAAGCATTCAAGCGCACAAACAAGATCGAGTACCTCAACGAGGCGATTAACACATACCGTCAAGCTTTTGAGCGGACGTTAATACCCCCACTGCGCTTCTCATCATTTCTTCGCCTTTCTAACTCTTTACTCCTCCGCATCGACTCCGGGTCCTTTCCAAGTCACCGTATGCAAGACGAGGACGAAGTGGTGAAACTACTCTCCCAGTGTGTCAACGACAGACATCTGAGCCCCCCCAGACGATTTCAGTTTGCGGGTGCGTGGGCATCGGTTGTGCGGCGTACTCGACTCGAACACTCCTCCATCTCCGAAGCGTATGAGAACGCTGTCTCGTTGATGCAAGACACTCTGCTGTTCGCACCGACGTTGCAGCTGAAACACGCCACTTTCGCCAAGGCGGATGACATCTCTCACAGGGTGCCGCTAGACTATGCTTCGTATCACGTCGACCTCAATCAACTCGAGGAAGCAATTGAGACTCTTGAAAGAGGGAGAGGCTTACTTTGGTCCGAGATGCGTCATCTCCGTGCTTCAATTCATCAACTTCTCCAGCCAGATTCACAATTAGGACAAAGGTTTGCAGCAGTCAACCGAGACCTCGAGGAGCTCACCAAGTCCGTCCCACCGAGCCACGAATTAAGCATCGATGATGGCCCAGCCGACGACCTCAGGGCGGTGGACCCATTCGGTCGTCTCATACTGAAACAGCGTGGGCTGTCGAAGGAACGCGACAACCTCATTTCGCAAATTCGAACCTTGCCAGGCTTCGACAGCTTCCTGACATCTCCATCGTTCGACACACTCCGTTCTGCTGCCTCTTCTGGTCCTGTCATTATCATAAACCACTCCGAATGGCGCTCTGACATTCTGATCCTTCTTCACAATACACCTCCCTCCCTTATCCCTACCCCTCATGATTTCTACGACCGTACGAAAGCATTGAAGGACAAGTTGTTGGATTCGCGACGCAAACACGGGCTCGATTCAAGTCATTACGATGAATCCCTTGCCTCTGTTCTTGCCGAGCTCTACGATCTCGTTGGCAAACCCGTCATCGACCGACTCCATCAGCTTCAAGTACCAGAACAGTCCCGGATCTGGTGGTGTCCGACGTCCGTGTTTTGTTCCCTTCCTCTCCATGCCATGGGTCCGATCCCATCCGATGACCGCGAGAAGCGCTATTTCTTGGATCTCTACATCTGTTCCTATACCCCAACACTGACCGCCCTCATCCAATCTCGTAATCGCGATTCCGATTCGCTATCTCTGGATCGACCTTCCTTGCTTCTTGTTGCGCAGCCTGACCCATCTCTTCCAACCGTGGGGGGCGAGATCCAAGTTGTCCAGCGGCTCGACTCGGATACCGAGGTGACAAGTCTCATCTCAGAAGCCGCGACACCTGCCGCTGTCATCGAGGGCTTCGGTCACCACCAATTTATTCACTTCGCGTGCCATGGTACACTGGAGGCCAACAAGCCATTCGAGGCCGGATTCGAGCTTTACGGAGACAAGCGCCTGACGCTCTTAGATATTGTGCGCCCGGATCTGCCCACTGCCGAATTCGCATTTCTCTCTGCCTGCCACACAGCAGAGGTGACTGAAGGGAGCGTCATCGATGAGGGGCTTCACCTTGCAGCTGCGGTGCAGTACTGCGGCTTCCGCAGTGTTGTCGGGACGATGTGGGCGATGGCAGACGAAGACGGACGGGACTTGGCGGAACATTTTTACAAGGCGTTGTTCTCTAATTCGAGACGAGAACAGGGGGTTCCGTATCATGAAAGGTCTGCGAAGGCGCTCCGGTTCGCGGTGAAGAAGCTGCGGAGGAAGAGACGGATCAGCCTAGAGAGATGGGTGAACTTCGTTCATTATGGTGCATGATTGAAGCATCTGTGAGTATTCGGTTTTTTCTGCATAGGCATTTGTGCGTGCAAGGACTCAACCGTTTTATAGGTGTCGCATGGCGTGACGCCCACGCCGTCATTCCACGAAGGGGTTTCGGATTGGACGTAACTGTATTGTACAAGCGGGATGGCTCTATACAACGCGGTTGTCTGTAAATGGGTTACTGAAGCGTTTATGCATCGTTATCCACCAATATGCTGATCCTATTCTATTGTATACGCGGCCGATATCGGTTGCAGCTGGGACGAAGGGTTGCCTGACCCGATCTCACATTGCACTATTCGTTTGTGAACACCATTCACAATCAGATCTGTGGCTGGCACGTGCCTGCGAATGCGATATTCCATGATATCCGTCGTTCCCTAGATGACCACCTTTCTTCGTGTAGGGAGGGGCGTCTCGCTCTTATTGGCTAGGCACTGGGGGTCGTAGAACTAGGTCGTTCCAGCCAAAGTCTGAACTTCGCACAAACGCAGCTATAAAACCAAATCTGGAATTGCACATGAACCTAACTTGTGAATGTGCAAGCGATGTACGTGCTTTGAAGTGTGTGCGTAAGTTGGGCGACGAAGAGGGACGTGGGAGATTGAAATGAGCAGATAAATGCGAGGTTGAGAAAGTAAAGGGAGCAGCGGAGGATGCAGGGGGTATGAGCAGGGATCAGGAAGTGCGGATCGTCGAGAGAAAAGTGGTGTTGGCCGGGAGTAGAAGCCTACAGGATGGTCGAGCAGAGACAAAGGCCGGGTGTGCGACGACAAGTGAGGAAGGCGAGCCTTGACATTGTTGACAGCTTGACAGGCAGAAGCCGAGGCCGAAGGCTCGACCGAGCGACAGACTAAGCGGGACAGGATAAGTGTTGGGGATGTCGGAACTCAGACAACTTGAAGAACTAAGTGAGCGAAACGACGACGACGGACAGGAGCTTCAAGACAACGGACTTCTTAAGAGCTCACCTGATTACGAGACTTCCACCACAAGGGAATGTGACGTGGCGAAATATGGATGAAAAAAAAAAAGAATGTGACGTGGCGCTGATCCATTCTTGCAGATTGAACGACCTCGAAAATATGAAATTGAGCGTGAGCACGTAAGGAGGAATATTTGGCGCAGACCGAAGAAAGTGACTACTAGGGATTTGGGTCGGAGTGACGGAGGACAGAGACATGGCAGAAGGCAAATGGAGGGAGGTAAGAGGTGAAGGATATCGTACGACAGTCCAGCGGCATGGTCACGAATCCACGACATCCTCCAAGACAAAGGGCAGCGAACGGCGGGTTGTAGGAGATGAAATAGCTGGAGAATAGTGACAAGTCAAAAAGTTGGTAGATGGTCAAAGGGGACTGATGCGGCAATAATGAAGAAGGGGGACAGAGACGGAAGAACGCGGTCGAGGGTGGGAAGAAGAGAATGACTGGGATGAGAGGTGGGCGCGATGACGAGAGCTCTGGCACTCACAAGTGCGGCACCTTTTCCCCACCGTCTGTACCTTCGCCAACGCGATTTACTCTGCTCACTTTTTTGCCAGTACTATGACAAGTAATAACCGGCCGTCACCCCTGCCAGTGGATCCCGCTCCCCACTTACTCCTTAGCTTCTGCGACGTGGCGTCGCCCGATATCAGGGTACAGAACTTGTCCAACTTTACCAGGTGTCTGAACCAGGTGCTCAGGGCGGCCAATATGCGACTGGTGAATGGTCCAGTGACCCTCATATACAACAACCACTTTCCCATCATCACCCTTGTCCTGACACAGTACACACCCGAACCAATGCCAGTGGGCCTTGCGCTCGAGAAGAACTTGAAGCTCATGGGCGAGCGACCCTGCAGGTACATTCGTGTCGCCGCCGAACATATATGGGACCGTGCAAGCGGACAGGGCCGCTCAGTTCCATCTTCGTCACCACCCGGTGCCGCGGCGGCGGCTCGGCGCTCGGTGATCAACTGGTTACTCCTGAAGTTGCCTCGGCAACAAGAGACTTTCGCCCATTCTCTACGCTGTCTTCCTTACATACTCCCGAGCCTTTCCCATATTCCCCTAATTACCTACGATGCTTGTACATGTAACATGACTCTGACACCAGTCTGACACCGCTTCGGACTTCCTCGACGTCATTGACCCTCGGGCCGTGCCGCGCGCCGTTACCTCTCCTCCCGGCGCCGCACGAAGTCCTTCCCCGTAAGAGCAGAGCAGCGACTCGCAACGAGAAGGCAAGCAAATGAAATACATTGATGATAGGATCATCGTAGCCCGAGGTTGTAGTCAAGATTCAACGAGTCAAGACCGCGTGCACTTTGGTGATTTCGGTCTCACAAGTAGAAAGGAGAGAAACCCTGAAGGGATGCGAGACAAGGAGTGAGTGGTTATGGCGATCAAATGGCGGAATATAGTGTCAGGTCAAAGGGGTTGGCAGAGATGGTTAAAGGGAACGACTGATATGACGACCGACGCGGAGACGCGAGGAGGCTGCAGCAACTGGTGTGACGCCTTGCAGTGACTCACCCGACTCACCTTAACCGACTGTCTTCCGACTCGTGCGGACTCGTGCATGCATTGTCTGCCACTACTCAGTCTCAAAGAGGCTCCGCCTTTCAGAATTTCAACGTCGAAAATGTTGAAACCGCTCCGCAACATTGTCACCCATGTATCATCCAGGGTTTCGGTAGTAACTTAGTATTGAATGATCTCTGCGCCAGTGCCAGTGATTCATAACACAGGCCAATATGATGGTCCGCCCACTACGCTCTGGGTTCCCTTTCACCTTGCATGCCGAGCGACTGGACCGTCGACGCAGTTTCCAAGTCTCAAGAGGCTGTCATCAGGCTCCCGACTTGATTGAACCGTGACCTTCACAAGCTTTCACTGGTTCACCATGTGTAGCGACTCAGCCTGAGGAGACTATTACCGTAAAACTCATTTAGTTCAATTAGGCCTTGGTACGAGGTCACTTGAAGCAGAGGTACTGGATGCCCGTCACGGTCTGGCTGACGCTTGTGTTCGGTTCCCGGGCCTGTTGCCATTTACAGTCTGCAGGCTGGGCCGAGGGACAACAGACGCCCACGCTCGCGTGAGAATATAGGCTGTGTATCCTTGTACAGGTGTCCTTGTACAGTGCCAAGTACAGTACGTCTTATCGTGGCGTCGAAACGAGACCTGTTGTGACTCGCACCTTCCCCTACCAATAGCCCGAATCGTGGCCTCACCAGTTTTGACACGTTTGACACCAACTTGCTGTTACGTTACGATTCTCGAGGGTCTAATCAATGGCTTGTCCCACGACGTAAGTCTCTGATGTCCTCATCTTCGCCCTAGCCAACGAGTTCTTAATTCCTCATTTACAGTGTCGATCCGTGAAATCGATTCCGCTATCACTCAATGCAATCTTTTTCTCTCGGTGTCACATCCATCACATCCCCGTCGCCCCGTTTATGTCTATGCTCTAGCTAAGGCGCGAATAGATCGCTATGAGCAGTCAAATCAGGAGGAGTCGGATGTTAGTGGCTTCGACAACTTGAAGGCAATTCTTCATTTGTTCGAATCGATACTCCTCCAGCCCAAGTCTCTGCCAGAACCCCAATATATCGATGAATTTTTTTCCGCCCTCACCTCCGCTCTCATTGAACGCTCTAAGAAGCATCCCGAACACGTTATTTACGCAGCCAAATACCTCCGCCATCTTCGAAACCAGCCTCACGCAGCATCCGGGTTCTCGCACCATGTAGTCACGACGTCACTTGTGAATATGTTGGTGCTTCAGGTGATGTCGGGAACGGAAACTAGCAACGTACTGCAGAACATTGAGGAGGTGGCAGTTATCTGCCACGAACTCCTTATCTCGGATCCATCCGATGACGACACCACTGAGTCCATACTCTCCTTTCCAATATAGTTTCATCCAAAATCCTTCCGCTGGCCCCCCGATCAACGGTTCGATCAACGGTTGGATAAAGTCATCGAGTGCCTACGGGCTGGGCGAAGATACACCAAACCAGAACTGCGGCCGTGCTCACTTTGCCCTTGCCCATTGTCTCCGCGCTCGCTTATTCGACCACTTTGGTGAATTGATGATTATGAGGGAAATTACGTCCATCCTGGATGAAAGTATTGCTTCCGTCACCCCCGGAGACAGTCAGGATGAAGACATGGCCACTCAAGACTTCAAGCAATAGTGACAAGCGGGTAGTTATTTTAGCGCACAGTTTTTCCGATCGAGCGCGCACCAGTTCCCGGAATAATGTGGAGGAGGCAATATATCGTGATCGTGTCTTCGCAGATCATTTCCAGCTGACACCTTAATCTAATATTGCTGGCAGAACGGAAGACTTCGAAAAGCAGCGTTTCTCTAATTCGGCCCATGAAGCCTTCGAAGCATCGTCCCAGCAATTCGCCGTTATCTCAGCCAGAGCCGGTGACATTCATAATCCGGAATTTGTCGGATGGGCAAAAAGGGGGAGCTCCTCGAAGGACTTCTCTCTGGGATCCGCAATGACGAGCGTGGTGAAGATCGACGAAGCTGTTGAAAAGGGCCGATCCATAATTGCCTCATTTGCTCCGACGCATCCGCTTGCGTCAACACTTTTCGAATTATTCGGCATGAT
>JAKELI010000485.1:0-35032 GCA_021525025.1 Lactarius hengduanensis
TTGGTCAGGCTAGATGTTTCCACCCTTCTTGTTGCACCAATTCCATCTGGTGTGGTTGATGATGGCCTGAACGGTGTGAAACACGCAACGGAGCTATGAGCAGCTATGAGAAAAGATCCAGAAATAGAATAACAAAGAACGTACGGCAGCTCACTTGTTTGGGCAGGCTTTCATGGTTTTCGGGCTGCCAATTGTGCGTTGGTCAAGGCCAATTGTAGCGGCAGCTGGTGGCTACAAGGGTGGCCATCTTGAAGTTGCCCCCATCCCCAGAGGCAGCACGGTGCTCAAGGAGAAATTTGACTAATAGCTTCTCATAGAAGAGTCCATTGAGTTACTGTGAAATTGGCTGGCATGAAGGGATGGAGGGAGGTAGGCGCGGTTCCGTTGATCAATAAAATTGTCGTGTTCAAGTCAAGGTTCGAGTTGCCGCAAACGATAGTCACACAATCGTCACAGAGCACATGATCACTTGTAGAAATACGGATTCCTATTTAGGCGAGAATATGGCATCAGAATACCATATTCTCGTATCCGAACGCAGCCTAAACGAAATCAGAGTTCGTCGTGAATACTCTCCCGGTGGGGTGTCTCGCTTGTCAATGCAGTAGTGAGGGTGGGGGAAAGGCCGGAACCAACTGCACCCAGGTCGGCTGTTGCATGAGGGCCATCTGACGCGCTGGTCGATAGCGGGTCCCCACTCGGCCCTGCTGCGTGGGCAACTTGGGACGCTAGGGCGGTCGTCACAGACGCGACAACAGACGAAGCGATTGATGCCACGCTACTGGCCGCCTTCTCCATCCCGACTCCGTTGTCGACCAGTCGCGAATCGCCCGAGGGCAAGAAGCGCGTCCACCAGAAGGCGATGCGCAGCCCACGATCGACGATGCGCTGTTTCAGAATGAAGAGGACGACGAGCGCGAAGAATATGAGGCCCGCGAATATCAGGAGCCGGTCCAGCCAGTCTGCCTTTTCGAGCGCGGTGACGAGCTGCTTCGACGTGCCGAGCAAGCCGGTGAGCAGGTCATGAGTCGACGATGTGGCTTTGAGTGAAGCGGTAGATCCCTCTGGATACACACACGGGTCAGATGGCCAATTGTGAGAACGACGCAGGGACGCACTTACCGAGCATCTGTGTGGACAAGACGGACCGCTCGAGCTCGTTCTGCATCAGTGCCATCGTCCTTCGAAGGGCATCCGTAACATCCGCCTGTGTCTTCATCACCGCGTCCTCTCTGTGACCGAATGAGTGAATCTCCACAGACCCATATTGATCACATACGTGGATTTCCCTCCAGGGGCCTTCGTTTGTTTCAACACCGACGACCGCAATAGTTCCTCTCGATTCGAGGACGCCTTGGAGTCGATAGCCCGTTTCGAGGCCAGTAAAGCCGACCGCATATCTTTTCTCAGTCTAGGAGCCTGCTGAGATGCTAGCAATGAGCAAAACTAAAACTCTACGCACTGGGAAAGGTCCGTTCGAAAGCCCTCAACTATACCGCGGAGGTCTCGACGGCTGCGCTCACTGCGTTGCACGTCAACGGATTCATCTAGGGACTACTGGCGGACCCATTTATTACGCATACAAGCAAGGATTCCTGTGTATCCTCACCTCGATGAGGCGCATTACCGTCTCCATGTCCTCTCGAAGCTCAGCGGCGTACTGCTGCTGTGTTGCGAGGGACTCCGTGCAGCCACGTAAGCGGGGAATCTGGAAGTCGCGCAAATCACCCTGGCGTCGCTGGATAGAGGCGATGGAAGAGCTGGTAGCATCGTCGAACGTTGGGGGTAACGGCGGCATAACGGTGGCAGTGAGAGAGCTGCACGCGCCACGGCCGCACTTCTAATGCTGACTAATACACGCTTCCTCTCAACTTCGGAATCATTGCTATGAGACGCTGTGTCGTCGAGTCATCTGTCCACGCTGACCACATTAGTTGCCAGTGATGACTCGATGTCCACTGTTCCGTTCCGTCGTGCAGAATAGGACTTGAATAAGTATATTTCAGATAGCAGGTTCGAAAACAGCTTGGAAAACAGGTTCAATTTTTAGACAACAGCGATCAGATTCTTTGCAAGGAAAGTG
Organism: Lactarius hengduanensis; assembly: GCA_021525025.1. Classification (NCBI taxonomy): domain Eukaryota; kingdom Fungi; phylum Basidiomycota; class Agaricomycetes; order Russulales; family Russulaceae; genus Lactarius; species Lactarius hengduanensis. The sequence continues at coordinate 2,084 of JAKELI010000485.1, forward strand.
TGGGAGCGTGGAGTCAAGACACGAACGCGAGAAGGAGAAAGGTATAGAACAAGAGGATGAGGGGGTTACAAGAAACGATTCACGTGCTATCCGATATCAGATGGAGAACGCGTCGAATGGACAACCTGATGATCGTTGTTACTTCTTCTGGTTGAACGAACCAAGAGTAGTAACAACGGTCATCAGGTGGCAGACCGGGACGCGTCATGTACGAACCATTCCGGGCTGCTAATTATAGCAGGGTGGCAATGTCAGGAAGTTCGGTAGAGAATCCGTCGGGGCATACCTCAAAATATTTCCCCGGACGCCTAACCGTTACTAGACGCCGCCTTGCGGCAAATGCGGCTTCTTTCTACACGTCGCACCAAACAATAGCGCACGCGAATAAGAGGTTGTGAAACTGAGGATTTGTCACTTTACCTGGTATCCGTGACGAGACTGCATATGGCGTGTAAAGTCGTTACTGCGGACGAAAGGATGCCCGCAGTCCTTTTCAGGACAGACGAACGGTTTTTTCCTGTTCGGGTTGTGCGTCTCAATGTGTGCCTTCAGGTTAGACTCCCGCCCAGATGTTAGAACTGGAAAGAAATATTGAGCACCAAAAAAAGAATAGAAGTTCTACTTACTAAGACCGCAGTCAGGGTAAGGGCATATGTGTTTCGTCCTGATGGGACCCGTGCGGCTTTGTTTGGTTGAAGTAGCGCAGACGGGGGGGTCCATCTGACGTGGCAGGGGAGGGCCCTGAAAGCCAGTGGCAAGGGTGTATGGAGATATACCAACGGGTGGTGGTCGATCGGGCCCGTCGTCATACTGCGCCTCTGCCGCCGTGATGCGACCGTTTGGTAAGAGGGCCGGGGAGGGCTGGGGCCCGGAAGAGTCGATGAACGCGAATGGGTCAGAGAACATGATGCGCTTTGGATCAACAGCATCGAGCATCGAGCCGAAGTCGAAGCGCGGCGGATAGTTGGAAGTAGGAGAAGGCGTGGAAAAGTAATCCGAGGTGGGCGGGGCCCGCGCTGGACTCCGTCGTGTATATAGATTTGGATGGCCAGGCCAGACCCGGGGACGGAGGGATCATATCAGGAAAGACATGTAAAAGGTCGTCTGGCGTCGGAAATTGGTCATCCAGGTTGAAGATGTCGTCCAAGTCTTTCTCGAACGCTTCGGGAGCAGCCTGAAGGGGGGGTTGGAATGAAGGCAGTTCCGCCCCGACACCCTCAGAGGGCAGAGACGACGAGAAATCATAGTACATGGTTGTTGAACTGGGAGATAAGATGTAGGTGGTAGATGGTGATGAGAGGGAGGGGGGATGAGAGGACAGGACAGCGGCGACGGGGTATCATATAGTAAATCAAGATATGCAGTAAATCAGATGGTTCTTCTTCGAAGAACATTCGTATTACATAATAATAGGACCGCATCCGCATTCTCCCGAAGCTGCACCGACATCACGGAAGCACACACGCCAATAAGGACAGTCGGGTCCAAGGTCGGGTCTCAGGGTATCTCCTGCGCATGCAACACACGCACAAGTAATCCACGTCCACGAGCGATCCATCATGACATCTAGCCAATAGAACTCGAATATCTCCCAAAGGGCAACATCATGCGTGTCGACGAAAGCGGCCCCTCCTGCGCAATCGGTGGTTGCCGCGAGGGAAGCTTGTAGTCCTTCTGGTTTTCTCATGCGCCATGAGAAACTTTCGAACCCGTTGTCACTGGTGCCTGAGCGAGGCACGAAGATGGATGTGAGTGCGGTCTCCCTTCAGGCCGACGGCCGATTGTAGAGTGCGGCGTAGTGAGACGAGGACAAAAACGAGGCTGGGGGAGGCTGTGGGCGTACCGGTGCAAACTCGTCAAGAAGGACTCGGAACTGGTAGGCGACGGCACTGGATAGTAAATCAATTCGGGAATCGCGCGCGTGTACGGCGAAGGCTGTATCTTTACAACACCGCCTCTCGCGAGTCCAATACAGGGTGCCGTACTTCTCTAGTAAAAAATCCGAGCTCTCTGTGAACGAGTGCAAGCCACGCCCATGGCTTGGCGAGTACAACAAACCACGTACTTGTCGTCCGAAATGAGACCCTATTAAATTAGATGGCAGGTGGTGCGCGATGTCAAGCAGAACGGTTCCCCGAGAAGGTGCAGGCCAGTGCGAAAGGATTATTATGAGATGCCGTGTCGTCTGTAGAAGCTATCGACACTGCTGCCAGTGATTGCTAGTGATGACTTGATGTCCGCGATCCTGTTCCGCATGGGAGTTGAATAAATATATTTCAGATTCATTTTTTTTTTCACAAATTTTATAGACGACGGCGAACAGAAAAACCTTTTAAAGGAACGTGTGGGGTGAATGGGGCCAAGAAACGAACACGCAAGAAGCGAACACGAGAAAGCGAATGGGGTGGGGGGGTGGGAGTGGTACAAGAAACGATTCACGTCTTCGGTAAATTGAATAGTAACTGAACTTAGCACAAGGGAAGGTGCCATCCGGTATCACTTGGAGGACGCGGCGAACGGACAACCTACATCGTTGTTACTTCTCCTGGTTGAAGTGACCAAGAAGAGTAATAACGATCAGGTGGCAGAGCGGGCATCATAATGAACCGTTTCTGGACTGCTAATTATAGCAAGGCGGCGAGGTCAGGAGGTGCGTCGAGCAGAGAATCCGGGAGACATACCGCAAACGTTTTCCAGGACGCCTAACCTTCACGGCGTTCACGCAGTCAAGAACGGTTCATTGTGCGACAGGTGTGGATCCTTTCCACACCTGTCGCACCAAACAATAGGGCAAGCGAAAAACAGGTTGTGAGATTCGTCACTTAGCACGGCCTCCGTGCATGGACTCCTGGTGGCGTTTAAGGTCGTGCCTGCGGGTGAAAGGTTGCCCGCAGTCATTTTCAAGACACACAAATGGCCTTTCCCTGTTCGGGTTGTGGGTTTCCATATGTGTCTTCAGGTTATGCTTCCGTGCAGATCCTAGAAAGAAAACATTGAGCATCTAGAAAAAAAACGAAGAAAATTCCTACTTACGATGACCGCAGTGATCGCACACGTATTTCTCCCTGGTGGGACCCGTGGTGCAGATTTCGGTGGTCAACGCAGCGCCGACAGGGGGATCCGCTGAATATGGGGGAGGGCTCTGAAAGATTGAGAGAGCGTGCGGAGATATGCCAGCGGATGGTCGATAGGGCCCATCATCGTACTGCGACTCGACCACGCGAATACCTTGGAAATGGAAGAAGTCCGGGTAGAGCTGGGATCCGAAAGGGTCGATGAGCGCGGACAGATCAGAGAACATGTTGTGCTTGGGGTCGACAGCATTAAGCTGAGAGGTAAAGTCTTGGGAAAAGTTGTCGATGGGCGGCGCAGGATAGCTGGAAGCATAATTGGTCATGGGAGAGTACTCCAGTGTGGCGGCGCCCTCGCTAGACTGCGTCGTGAGTGTGGATTCGGATGGCGAGGCGAGGCCTGGGGGCGGAGTGAAACCACGAAGGTTGTGGAGTGGATCATCTGGCAAAATTTGTGCATTCACATTGGCGCTGTCATGTTCTTCGAGGAATTTATCGAACGACTCGGGAGATGGCGCGAAGCAAGGCTGATACGCCTCGACACTTTCCTGAGGCGACCAGAGATCATCAAACATGGTGTGCTGTTGGGCTTTGAGATGGGAAGTAGGTGGAAGATGAAGATGAGATGGGGAGATGAGAGGAGAAGACAGTAGCGAACGAGGAGCGTTAAATCAGGTATGAGGAAGCTGCGGAACCATCTCCGTGACATCTCTGCCCTCATTCGGATTACATAATAATAGGATCGCATGCGCCGAAGAACATCACGGAATCCCATCGATGACAGTCGTGTACACTGTATCGAGGGTTGCTGCGGGGAAAGACGTACCTTGGCCTCGTGGTCCATCTGGCTTTCTCCCGGGCCTATGGCATGATGAGATCCCATTTCCCGTCATCCAGACGAATCTTCATCGTGAAATTCTGGCAACGCGATTGCCAGGCGTGGTCCTACCACAATGGACTTCGTCACCTTGCGCCTTTCGGTGTCGCCGGCCTCTGATCCCTATCCTAAACCCTCAACTTTGGATAAGATACCCACAGAGTATGCCAAGGCGAGTGGAATAAAGGCGCACGGGGATGCGTCGTTCCGATACCTGTCGGTCAGCGAGAGTGCCAGTGTATCTGATAGGGCTACGATGCAACGTATTCCGGGTGGGGCAGGAGTGGTACCGAGGCGCGATAGATTTGAAAGCTCAACGCTTAGTACTGGCACGCAGCGATGCGTAGTGGCCTCGATGGGAGTCTTGACCCTCTCACTGTCGTGCAGTGTGCCCCATTCTCGTCTCTGTAGTAGTTGAAGTTGTCATTGCTGCTTGAGATAGAACCACCGACGGGCGCGAGCTTCCGATCTCCGTTTAGGTCGTCCGTCGCATTACGTTCTTTCCAACGGGAGAGGCGGTGAGCCCAACGCAGACGGTGATACCTTCCTCGTATTCTGGGGCAAAAACTCGATCCATAGATAGGCGTAAGCCACAATGACTCGGCGGGTACTCGTCGGTCTGAGGCGGAGTGAGCCACGAACGGTGATGCAGAACAGAGTCTTTACGCGGCACGTGCTCCTTCCTTTCTTGGCCACGGTCCTTTCCCGCGACTCGAATAGGTTTATTTCAGACTAGAAATTCGGAGGGCCCTTCGGGCCCTCCTCACTTATATTGTCGCACTTTATGTCTATGTTTAATTCATGAAAATATCAGAGTGCAGTAAACTACACAAAGCTTTTTTTTTCTCAGACAGACAGTAAATCAGCAACAACTTGCTGTAATGAGCCTTGACTACCTCGTACGTCCCTGGGAAATGATACGGTCTATTCAAGAAAATCAGTCCCCCACACTCGCCCGTGCTTCCCTGCACTTTCCCGCACTTCTCTGCGCTCACCGCGCTCTGTACGCTTTCTAAGCGCCGCATTCCCGCGCCGCTGTCAGGCTGTGCACACTCAGCTTCCCAAGTTCCCACTCATGTTCCCACTCATTCCGGACACCTTCCTACAACTTAGACCACATTCCCTGGTATATACTTCATGTAATTACAACTACAACAAAGTCGAGTAATAGTAGACTCCCCCCCTTTAGACTTCAGACTTTGGAGCTCAGTGAGGCACATCCCTTGCGTTCCCCAGCGCGCCGCACTTGCGCGCGGCCTTAGAAACTCGAACTCGTCGCGTTCCCGACCCAGGCGGCCACCTCTACGAAGTTTCGCGCCGCGCCGAAGTGTGCGCGACTGTTTCCGATCACTTGCAACCACCCGACCCACAGGCCATGTGTAGCCTCTCCTGACCTCGCCGCACTCGCGCGCGGCTTTCACCCTTCGACACCGACGCGTCCGCGATTGCCGCGGACCTATATACGAAAGCTCGCGCTCCGCGGAGACCTGCGCGACGTCTTGCGACGCTTCACACCCCCAAACCCTCATCTTAGATGTGTTCCCCAGCGATCACGGATGTATAGGGTCGCCGCCCGATGCGCTTGAATGATGTCTCGCAAGTTCACACACATGTCCACATCACCAGGACCAATTTGTAATGAACTGACAGTTGGTTGTGGTTGTGGTGCCGTTGATTGGTTATTGGGTAAGAATGTCAGGTGATACAAATCTTCCCTACGCAGATCACGGGGACATTTAAAATAGCGATTCGAATGCCGAGTCCGATGTGGCAAAACACCGTTGAGAAAAGGGTATGCAAGTAAAGAAAACAGTTTTGCCGAGAGCCCAAAGTTGACGACATGTGCGAGCGTGCAGAGGTGAACGGTCGCAGACCAATTTTGAAAAATGTCGCCTTGCCAAATAGAGACGCAAGAGCACATTAAGTAGCGTTCATTCTCCGCTCACTCCGAAGACAAACATTTCTCTTTAATATATAGTAGGTGATTCATTTTTTTTTACAAGTTTTATAGACGACGATGATCCGAGAAGCTTTTCGTGGGAAAATGTGGGGAGCGAGTCGAGACGCGAACACGAGAAAGAGAAAGAAAGCTATAGCACGAAAAGCACGCGATTCTGTATGTTTCAAGGCGCAAGACAAGAAAAAAGATACGATTCGTTTGTTCGATGAGTTAGCACAGGGGGAGAAGGTGCCATCTGATATCACTGGGGAACGCGGCGAAAGGACGAGTTACTTCTCCTGGTGGATAAGAAGAACAAGGCAGTGCGGGACGCGTCATATATCCGGGAATGACTGGGCTGCTGATATCATAGCGGCATCGCAATGTCAGGAGGTGCGTTGAGCAGAGAAACCGTTGGCACATACATCAAACGGTTCCCCAGACGCTTAACGCGCCAAATGCGGCTCCTTTCCACACTTGTCGCACCAAACAACAGCGCACACAAATAAGAGGCGGTGAAACCGAGGATTCGTCACTTTGCCTAGTCTCCGTGCTGGGACCGCATATGTGTAGGGATATGACGTTTCAGGTCGTTACTGCGGACGAAACGATGGCTGCAGTCACTTCGAGGACAGACAAACGGCCTTTTTCTGTGCGGGTTGTGCGTGTCTATGTGTGATTTCAAGTTAGACTTCCGCCCGGATGTTAGAACTTGAAAGAAACATTGAGCATCTAGAAACAAATAAAATAAAAGTTCTACTCACCGCGACCGCATTCAGGGCATTCGTATTTCTCCTTGATGGGACCCGTGCGGCTTTCTTTGGCTGATGCAGCTCCGACGGGGGGGTCCGCCTGATATGGCGAGGGAGGGCCCTGAAAGGCAGCGGAAAGGACGTGCGGAGATATGCCAACGGGTGGATTATTAAAGCCATCGTCAGACTGCGCCTCGGCCACGCAAGCGTCTGAGAAGAGGGCCGGGGAGAGCTGGAGTCCGGAAGAGTCGAGGAACACGGACGTATCAGAGAAAATGGTGCGCTTTGGATCGATAGCATTGAGCTGAGAGCTGAAGTCGAAGTGCGCCGGATAGTCGGAAGTATAATTGGTCGTGGAAGAGTACTCCGAGGTGGCGGGGTACTCGTTGGACTCCGTCGTGTATATGGAATTGGGTGCAGAGACAAGGCCGGGGGAAGAGCCGAAGTCGAAGGGCGCTGAATAGTTGGAAGTAGAGTAAGCCATGGAAGAATACTCCGATGCAGTGGCGGGGCCCATGCTGGAATCCGTCGTGTATGCGGAATCGGATGGCAAGGCGAGGCCCGGGGACGGAACGAGACCACTCGGGGTGAGGAAAATATCATCTAGTGTCAGAGATTGGACATCCACATCGAGGTTGTCAAGTTCTTCATCGAACGATTCGGGAGTAGCTTGAGGGGGGGGTGTGAAGGAAGGCAGATCCGCCTTGACACCCTCGTAGGGCAGAAACGACAAGAGATCATCAGACATGATATGCTGTTGGATGTAGATGGAGATGGGAGGAGAAGACAGCGGCGACGACGGGATTATATCAGGGTAAGCTATGAGGCAGCGGAATGCTCGTTCCTATTACATCATGATAGGACCGCATCATCAACGGAGCCTATCAGACAGTCACGTACATCTTGTATCCCACGTTCAAGGCCAAGACTCGCCGCAGCACATCACAAAAGACTCAAAGTCCAGGCGGGACCTTACCGGCCTTACGTTTACACCCACGTAAGCGGAAGGAGTCGACGCGCGTAGGATGCAGAAAGACAAATGATAGCCCAAAGCAGTATGTTGCTGGACTCGGAGACCTGTCTTCTCTACCCCTACCAATCTTGCTCGAACAAGTGCATCACAGGCGGAATCGTTTCCAACACCGAGACATCACATCGATTATGACAGGAAGTGAAACGTTCCTTTTCACCATGGTATCATAGGGTGCTATTACTCAGATGTCACTGTCTTTCTTCTCTTACTGCGGCTCTTTTCGCCTCCTGAGAAACTCGTCTTACTTTGATCAGAGAAGATCACACCCCACGAACATCATACGACCAGATACTCTCCATCGGCGACCCGGCTCAAGTCCGTCGAGACCAACTTCCACACGTTCTCCTTTTTCCGCCTAGATGGCGTGATTCTCTACCTTTGCACACCCACATCACCATCCCCGCTCTCATCGAATCAATATGTGGCGAACACGATAACTGTGTGAACTTTTCGGTCGGCGGTAAGAGCTGACTCGAAGATCCCCTCATTTAGTTCAGGCACCGTGTCATTGTCTTCGCTCCCCATTTCGCCCAGACTCCAGCGTTTCCGCGGATCAAAAGGTGCTTTGAATGTTCAAGGGGGTGATACGGCCCAAGATCAAGGGGGCCCCTTGGACCGTCATGTTGGCGTCACGAGGTTGAACCCGCAATTATGGCTCGTCCCCACCAAGGCGTGAAGAGTTTCTACACATGATGTTGCCAAGCTGGTGCCGAGCATTATGTTTGCATTCCGCAGGTCACCGTGAGACAATTCGCGAGAGTGTGCCGACGCTTCGGGACCTTCGGTCTTCGCTTGCGCGGGGAGGTCTGTACATAATTGTCTACCAACACCCATCGAGCTGTTCATGACACCGCAGCGGTTCCCCGCATCGGGGGATGATGGTAAATTGGAATATTAGGAAGGAGGGTTCCTTTCGGTCAGCGCTCATTCATCAATAATTTCGTTATCTCGAACTGGCCGAACGGCAGCGCGATGAGTGTCTCTTACGACATCCCACACCGGGTCAGCCATTTGCGTGGTGTGTGGGAAGAGTGTCCCACTGGACCTGACTGCGGTCAGATCAGACGACAGCCTGAGACACGGCGGGAGAAGCAGCCCGAAGGAACGTCCAGTACAGTACCCCAAACGCGTGTGCAATGGCAACTGGACACGTGTTGGTTGTTCGGGAGACGCACCTGCTTATTCGAGTTATCGATTATCTATTCCCTGACATGCTTTGCTGCGCAAAACCTTGTAACACGTGTATTTCTGTGGGATGTCGCTTGCAACATTCCCTACTCAAAGCGCAGTCGACCCTCATTTACGTACCATTTCCTGAGCTTCCTCACACTCGAGTCACACCACTAAGTTATGTGATGCTCATCGACCATCAATCTTCCCCGCACCCATAAACAAGGGCGCCGCTCCAGCACCGAATGCATATACGGGGTACGGTACAAGCAAGCGAAGCCGCAGCGGGAGAACGTGTGTGGCTCAAGGAAGCGTGGCGCAAGAAGAAGCCTAGCTGAGAAAATCATGCAGATTGCCTAGCAAAAACGCGCGGGTAACTTAAGGTCGATACGGATACGGCAAAGACGAGAGAACTGACTTGGGAATTCAGGAACGCGGCGATGCATGCTGATACCGCCGGTGCCGGACAGCGCGCGCCAGTTCCCGACCATGTGACACGACACCAGAGTACCACTTTTCTTTTTCTCGTTTGATCTTTGCCTCGGCCTCATCGCACTTCCGTTGTTGACGCGCATTCAGCGTGGCGAGCGCGCGGGACCCGAGCCCCGCCGTCACAGTTCCAGCCCAACGTACAGTAGTTTACCAAAGATCGAGTACTGTGCGTTCTCCTCTTCCTCGAGTGCATTGAATGCGCTCTTTGCTTACCAGGCTCTCCCTGCCTCCCCGCTTGTTGGGCCATTGTTGCCTACGCTTGGCGAGCTTTCCGGTATAGAATGCCAGTGAGTTGCCCCTTGCTGTTGTCGCTGCATCATGTTGGTCGCCAATGCTGCTCGCGCAAGTCTCTCAATCAAAGACCAGAGACAAGTGGTTTTTATTTAATTCGCGCAAACGATCGTAATGCAGTATACACATGGCTAAGGACATAAAAATAAAAATAACTTTTTTCCGTGCTCGGTCGGTCGTATGCCAAGCGTCACAGGCATGCACATCATCCTGACTAAAGAACTCGAAAATTTGCAGAACGTTCTCCTCTCCTATCTCGCGGGGCGAGCAGCGTCATTCGGAGGGCGCATCTGAGCCCGGATAATCCTGGTCCGAGTCCTGGTCCGGGTCCGGGTCTGGCAGCCTGATGTTGATGGCTACAGGGCGGCCCGCGTTCTGGCGCGCAGAAATGAACTGCTCGAGCGGTATCGATGGGTCTTCCAAATGAAGCATGCGCAACGCTGGCAGGACCTGGGCAGCCATACCCCCTCTGACCCATTCGAGCGCACAAACGAGGTTCGCCGACAACTCCCCACGGACGCGCATCGTGGCCACGGCGGTGAACGGGCGGAGAAGCGCGTGCCATTCGATGTGGTCGATGCTGTCTTGCCGACCCGGCGGATCGGGGTACAGCGGCTCCCCGTCGAACAGCGGCCCACCAGACGGCAGCGAAATGGGTGGCAGATCTCCGAACATCGCCCCGTCGAAAAACAACCCTTTGGAGTATGTCGGGAACAGCGGCCTTTCGGTCGGCCCACAGACGGTGAGATCGACGACGTTGACGAGTGAAGCGGATAGTTGGTGGAGGATCTGGATCGAGTGCAAAGCTTCCCGGGCCATTCCTTCGCTGATGAGTCGGATGTTGAGATGGGGAACCCCTGGAACACCCGGGTCCCCTGGAACACGCTCCCCTCGCGCTTCGTCGTCGCCGACATCAAGCTCGATACCCATCCACCTCTCGCAGAATTTTACTCGCGCACGCATAAGCCAGGGTGGTTTGAAATATTCCGTGCGACTAAGGAACCGGGAAAATTGGGGAACTTGATACATAGGCTGACTGAAGTACCATATGTTGCAGCAGGTGACTCGAGGAGCGTCGATTTGGGCCACGAGATCCTCCAAATAGTCGCAAAAGCCTCTGAACTTGAAAGCGGAGAGAGAGGGAAAACGGACAACCGGTATTGCGGGGGCCGATAGTCTTCGTTCTGCGCGAGGAACCGGATGTCGAAATTCAATGGCAAGGGTTTCAAGCCTCGTCAACCTGGCCAGACCTGTCACCATCACCTCCGGTGAAATGTAATTGGTGTGGGGTATTTCGAGAATTTGGAGATTGATAAGATCGCTGGCCGACAAAAGGTGCGTCGGTAAATTTGGAGCCGAAAAAGAAATGCCTCGCAAGTAGACTTCCTCCAAGCGCGGGGCACAATCACCCAGGAATTTACGGGGAAGCGATACTACTTCCCCTCGATCTTTCGGTTCAAGCCAAAGATGTGTCAGAGCTGGAAATGGCTTCCGCATTGACGTGCGTATCTTTTCCCACGACGATTTTGTTACACAGAGGCGGATACGGCGTACGCGGTCGGGGTGCCCGAGAGCTGCAACGATACTATCTTCATCCTTTTGTGAAACGTTATCGTATTCGATGATGATAGGAAAGGCGGGCCAGCAACCAAGAGCCTTCTTGACAGGCGTTCCGTGTGTACAGAGAAGCTTCAGATCGAGGCGGGATGGCGATGCAAATATGAGATATCGCCATCTCCGGCAGACACGTACAAGCTGACACTCTAGGTTGGTGTGTTTGCGGAAAACGCCACTACCGCGCTCGGTCCTACAAAAGTCAAATATATCTAGCAGGACACCGTCCGGGAGTACGTGAATTGACGTGTGGCTCTGGTCTGTGCTCCGAGTCAGCAGCCGTTTCAGGTCCCAAACAGGAACCCGAACACGCACCTCCCGCCGATGAACGCTGGGGTCTCTTTTTAATCTCTCTGTCCTTTGGGCCATTGTGGGGCCCATGTATCGGTGTCGATTTAGCGCCAGAAGCGGAACGGAGAGTAATGGTAGGAGTCGACATGGAGAGAATAGTTTGGTGAAATCGAATGCCCGGGAGTTGCGAAAGGGATGTACTAAGGCTATTTGAGACCTTGCTTTGAGGGGATCGAAGGAGGGCGCACGGAAGACGAGAAAGAACAGGATTTTATACATTTTATACACCAAACAAAATAGGGGCCTTCAGTAAAATGTAATGCATGTAATGGATCACGCGAGATACAAAATGCGTTAGCTTACCGGCGCTCACCCGAAAATGGCACCAAATCCTGTATAGAGTTCCAGGCGCGTCGGTTTCGATCTACTCGCCACAATACTAGGGCAATAATAATGGGCATTCACATTGCTCTCATTGGCACGGAGACTGTCGTTGGCGTGCGTTGGGGAGAGCGTAATGGCTTACATAATACATGCACGTGTCCGCCTTACAGGACGGTGCAGGAGACCAACAGCTGCGTCAAAGTCAAACGATCACCACTGTATATCCAGAGCTCCATCACGAGAGTCGCATCAACTCGAAGTTAGTATGGAAAGGTCCCCGTTGGGATGCAATTATCACGACAACCAGACTATACCTCGCCGCATATACCAGAAAGGAAGCAATGCCCAGCGCGCTCTGACTTCTCTCCAGGACGACTCGGAGCCACGTGAGGGGAAGGAGCGAGGTGTGTATTTGCGTGTTCCTGGAACTAGCCAGTGCGTGGTGCAGAAAAACCACATGCGGCAGCCGAGACAATCCCCGATGGCGTTTTTCTCGAACTTTAGGGTTACCATCGACCGCCATCTCTCAAGCCCTAAGTGGCATAGGCTTGCGCAAGTGTGCAGAAGATGGCGATAGCTTGTATTCGCGTATCCACGTCACCTCGATTTGCGTATAGTCTCTACATACAATAATCGATCCAGGGGACTCCGTATTTCTGGCCAGCCCTCTCTATCATTATATGGTACTGACAGCATTCTGCCGGCCTCTATCAGCGGAAGTTGAAGATAGTAAGTATCCTGAGTAACCCTGCTCGTATACATGCGTTACAATTCCACCCCACGACTATGCGTGGTTCACCTAGTAATGTGTTCTCATGTTATCCGAGTCACGGCTCCTGTCGTCGTCCAAAAACATCGTTTCTCTTCGAGTGGAAGGAATCGACGGCAACGAATTCTGGATGGCTAAGGACCTGAGGTCCTCGTTAGACTTTCTGCGGCGACCCAGGTTCCTAGGGCTCTATTTCTACGTGACTCATCCGACCCTCTCCTCTTGTCTACTCGATATCAAGGTGAGAGTACCAAACTGAGTGACTTCCTCTCTAGGATGGGCGCTCCTATTGTCGATGAAATTTTGGTACGATTCTTCTATGACTCCAAATACGATACGTACGACTGTCTGAATTCTTCGCTGAAAGGGCTAAGACCCTCTCGCCATCGTACAATGTACTTTGGGTTTTGGGGACTTCCGTAATCTTCGAACAGCTCTTCGTCAATTTCTAGGAATATTTCAATTGCAGCTCCCGTACCACGATCGACGACTGGATCAGAATGTTTTTCTCGTGAATCAAATCTGCGTCTGGTTCAGGTCCCGGGATATCCTCCTCCTAAGGTGAGGGACTTTCATTTCCTGAGCCTTCGCTTTGGCACGAGGAAATGGACCCTGCGGATTGGCTTACCTCCTTCACCCACTTACAGGCGTCATGACGCTCAAGATCGTAGGCACGTTGATATTGAGCGTGGTGTCTGCATTGGCGTGGGTCACCGCCGGGGAGACGACCGTTGCCGACTCTCCAGGACCTTCGCTTCGGGTGTGGGACGCTTGCATCGACTCGTGCATCCATCAAGCCATTCATTACGGCGGCGGCAGCAGCCTGAGTATGGTCTCCCCATATCGGTGCACTACTCACGTGACGACTGTTGGAGCGACTCGGAGTGATTGTTTTCCCTTTTCTCGCCGCTCAGTTGGAAGAATGACTGCAATCACATCGGACGACATATTCATGCGATGGGAGAATCCCGAATGAAGGCGGCGGGACATAGCATCTGCCACCACTTTTCACAAGACTTTTCAATGTGCTTAATTTCAGTCGGCGGAATGGCGCGTCATCAGGAAAAAACTTTGATTGTGATGACTTCTATGTTCAACAAGAAATACTATCGAAATTACAGTGTGATGAATTGATAGCAATTGTTATTATTCCGGGATTGTTTTTCCTGATGACGTTGGTAGTACAGTACGCACGCTGGGAGTAAACAAACCCCCCTGTTGGATTCAAGTTAGAGCATTCGACAGGAGACAACAACATGATCGCATCAAATGATAGTAACATTGGTAAGACACACTCAAAACCATGCTGCCAGTACGTAAAAAACCGAACGTTTTCACCCCGGTGAGCAAGGTACGAGTGAGCGCAAGTCATGCAAAGGCAAAGAGAAGGAGAATGCGGTGTCAGAGGAAAAGGGAAGACGGCAAACATGAGAGAGAATCTGAGAGATCGACAGAGATCGACAGAGAACGTCCAAAGACTCGGACGAGAATCAGACACAATCGTATGAAACAACCTGCAGACAGTGATGCTTGATGGAATAAACGGGCCGCGTATACCGAGGCGTATACACCGTGGATACTCCGTGGATACACTGTGGATACTTCGTGAATGAGCGCTATAATGAGCATGCAAGTAAATGTATTTGTTCTTGTTTTTCTGAGATCCAGGATCGGATTTGGTCCAAGATTTGGTCACGCACCGGTCAACCAGCGGAAAATGTAGGCTGATGAACTTGAAACCAGCTGCCAGTGATGGAGACATCATGGAGTCATTATTTGTGGCTACCCGTCATCCCATTCCAATTCTTGTTCGACCCATGACAGAGGCCTTTATCAACGGCGCTGCGAGTTGGGTACAGTAATCGACCCCTTCCATCACGAATACATCAGCCGCCATTTTCTCCCCTCCTTTCCATCTACTGTAGTAGTACCAACCATGCCTGCATTAATCCCTGTGGACGACATTAATGGAGCGTTGCTCATCGCCACGGTCGTCTCGTCTATGTGCGTTGCACTGTCTGTTCACTGTCTGTAGTACACTGTCGCAGGAACTCATCGAGCCCAATTTGCCATGTAGTATCTATGGTGTTACCTGGTCGCAAGTCTATTCCTACTACAACAGCCACTGCTCAAGAGATCGGTGGCCTCTAAAGTCCTTTGTGAGTGTTCCCACATGTGTAACATACTCGGGGTCTTAGTGGAGCCCCTGCAGGTCGCTTTTTTGATGTATGAATTTTCAACTTGAACAGCTTCGGTATCAAATGCGATAGTGACATCATCTTCGACTAGGCTCGTTGACACGGCCAACCTAGTTTTCGTTATTTATCCAACTTATCATGTGTCATCACAGATTTGGGGTTAATGACTTTGTCGGATTCCCACCATGGTATGCCGCCCCAATAGTCACGGTACTGTTTTGGTTGAGGTTCTCATGGGGCTTCTAGGACTCAAGTCGTGCGTCTGCTGTGACACTGAACCCATCCTGAGACTTACAAAAGCGAATATATTTTCTAAAGGCAATAGGTGTATCTACCGGTGCGCTAGTCTGTTATTGACCGACATTTGTCCGCAATTCTCACACGTACTACTATGTAACCAGTTGTTCTTGATGTTTCTGTACAGCAGTATGTTTTCATGGGAGCTCTTGGAGCGAACCCATACCAGTACTGAAAATGGCATAGCTTCTACGCGTATAGGATCTATTATTGTGAGTTGATTGGCGTTTTCAATCTATGTGAGACTTATATTAGTCCAGTGGGTGGCGTTCTCCATACCTGCCAGCAAGCGATCGTATGTACACAATTTGTTCGGAGCTGGTGCTCACTCACATGAGCAGTCCATCACCTCACTGATGGAATTCGGTGAGTTCCTCCGTAGTAGCATGACTTTCACCTGATTCTCAACTGACTTTTGCAAGGTATCGGGATCGGTGTGTTTCTCCCTTCTGTCCTGTATTTGTGAGCCACTAAGCATTACCCTTGTTGTCAGTGTACTGTACAGAAACGTCAAGCCAAAGTTGCACATGTCCTTTTCCCTTTTTTCTTCTCACAGGTTCTGCACACAGCTTGAGGCAACCGCGTCGGCTCAGAGCCCCTTTCAGGCACATCTGCTCCTTTTCTGGTGATATGGGCTGCAGTCTCTAATCGTCGTTCATACCAGAGGTTTTTCGTTTCTACGTTATCTATCAAGGTCCTCTGCGACGTCCTCATTACTGTTGGAATGGTTTATACCCTCTTGAGTAACCGTACTCGAGTCCGGAGGTACGTTCACGCCAGAACATTGCAAGAATGCCGTCACTCTGTTTACACTGGCTAACTTGCTAGAACTAACAACGTGTTGAACCTTCTCGCGATTTATACTGTCAATTGTGGCACACTTCACTTGTGAGCCAGTGCGCAGATGGGTGTCGACTTTCCTGACAACTGTGCTACTTTGCAGAGTGTTTGCTATCTCCTGTGTCATTTTGGTACCGCTCGCTTTTACCTCCTATGTTCCATTGTCGAAATTGACTACCTGAACGAAGTTCGTAAAGTCACCATATACACTTAAATACACACCGTCCCTCTTCATCATGTTTTCGGCTCTCTCCTTGCGCGTTCATGTCCATGTGCGTCTTGTTATTCCTTTGCGACCTTCCTGACTCTTGACATTCTATCCTCAGCTTGAACTCACGGGATAACCTCCGCGGGACGCTCGACGGACCAGGAGGTGTTGTTTCCACGTTCACCAGTTCAGGGCAGGCACGGGTGCCGATCTCGTGGCCACGCAAATGTCAAGCAATACTGCTTTCCCGAAGGGTCCTCCCCCAGTTTCGGATTCCTCCGATGCATAGTTCTCAGACAATGTTATGGTTTTCGACAGAGAAAATGAAGTACCCGGTACCTCCTGTACTAGCCTCGGTCGTGACGATGTGAGCAAGTAGATATATCGAAACCATCAGGCTCCTCCCTACGGTAAATCCATTTCCTGCGTGTAAGTTACTTGGTACCTACCGTCGTTTCTGTTGCCTGGTTCGACTACTATACATCTAACAACTCAGCTGGCGGACTGCATAGACAACGGGCGGAAGCATGAACTACTTCTCGATTGGGGACGAGGGGTTTGCGAGGTTTGCGAGCTGATAAAAGTCGGAAAACATGAGGACTCATCATCATCTATCCCTTGGCAATTACTGGGCGCGGCGAGCGGGTGAAATTAAGGTGTTCCAGTTCCTTGAACCAGTCGAGAGCTTGGTAGGACGGATGGTGGCAGGAACGGCCACAGGCCGCCCCGTCCGTTCATTCAAAGATTCGCGCTCTATGCCGCCCGTCGCGACCGGCCACAAAGCGACAAGGGCTTAATGATCCTAACTGATGCTTAACTGAGTGCATGCATTACTGTGATAGAGATACTGTAGCGTCAACCTGTACTTGAGGTACTATGGTGTGGGAGGAGAAAATGAGGCAAAGCATGATAGGAACAACAGGCGCACCCATTTGCGCTTTGCGAGCACTTCGCGGATCGCAGCCATAATCACACCGGCAGCCCGCTCACAGTCCTTGCGCGATAGCCCCACCTTTACCGTGAGTCGCATGCTCGGCTATGCCTCAACCAGCTCATGCTCGCGCAGCCTGTGTGCCGTGTCGTCCACACGCCCTGCGCAAGCGCCTCGTCCACGATATCCTGTAACAGGCGCCCACCCACGATGTCGAACGACGGCGCCTCACGCGGCGCAGGGATTGCAGGCTTCGACGGCTTCGCAGACACAGATGCGGGCAGGTGCGGAAGAACGCAGGTGGATGGATGATCGGCGTGGCGGCATGCGCGTAGATCGTGATGGCTTCGACCAGGTTCAAGAACGGCCCGGATCACGCACACGTTCTCCTGCAGCGTACTACTGTATTAGTGTACTCAGGATCGATGGCGTGTCCGCAAGGGATTGATCCCCTCCGAAGCGGGAGGCCGTTAGGAGCGCCGGGACAGCTGCGAAGAAGACGAAGGATGTGTCGTTGATGGACTGGTGATCCGCGACGATACGCGAGCCAGCGCAGAAAACCCCCCATGAGTTGAGGCCGTTGGCGACCGATCCGACAATCATGTCGATTTGCGTGGCCTGTGCGGTTGAGTTGAACCAACAAATGACAAAGAGAGACGGCATACGGGGACATTATATAGTTCTGTAAGGCCACGTCCAGTTCGTCCCACTGTGCCAAAGGAGATGCTCTCATCGAGGATGAGACGATACTTGTGCTTGTGCTTCAGCTCGATCTATGCATGAGGTAAGAATGCGACCACACCGTCTCCGAGCACGCACGACTTCAAGTTACGTGTTTTGGTAGATCGACCATGGCGCCATCCTCCTCAAAGATACCCTCGGTGATAATGAATCGTCTTGTGAGAGGTCCGCGACGTTTGCGACATTCTTTTTCGACGGTCAGGAGCACGTCACGGTCTTCGAGGCTTTTGAGGTCATTATGATCGAACCAGCGAATCGTAGAACGCGAAATTTGCAAGCCCTTCCAAAAGCCTTTATGAATAGTAAAACTGATACCCCGGTCGGGCAACAATGATGTCGCCACGCTCTGCGAACGCAGAGATCACGCAAGGTATTTTTGAGAATCCTGAGCGTAGAGAATCGAGGCCCCTGTACAGAGGAAGTCCGCTATGCGATCGCGCTCAAGGTCCATGTGGACATCTGCAAACCGAATCGTTCATCACGGCAAAGGCGCAACGGACAACAGAGAGGAACATACTGCACCTTACTCTTTAGTACTCACCATTGACTCGGAGTTCTCGTGTGCTTGAAGGTTGTCCGCGCTAGTCTCGGCCAACTGCTATCGACTCCGCTGACTGAGGCAAGCGCTGATGCAAGGTATGCTCACATCGAAGGCTGTCCGCAGGGGGGTGGCGGGACCGGAATTTTTGACATAACGTCAAATTTTTTTTTTCAGCAGTTTTCAGCCCCCCTCCCCCCCCCCCCCCCATGCGAACGGACAAGGGCGAGAGGAGGGAGCGAACAGCGGGTAGCGAGGACACGAAGCGCGGAGCGGAAGAGCAGAGAACGAGTAACAGAAGCGATGTCCTTCGAGTACACGTGGTAGGGCCTCCTGACTTCCAAGATGAACGCTGTACGGAGCCGAGCCCATGTGAGTCGTAGGCGGAGGGGGATCCCGCAGGGGTTAGACAGGAGTGAAAGAGAAGGCGAGCCCGGAAGCGTTCGCAACGGCAAGAACCGGTGCGAATGCGAACGGACGAGGGGGGGGGAGTGGGAGCAAACAGCGATGGCGGAGAACTTGAAGCGGGAACGCCGAGCGAAAACGAGCGACAAGAGACGGATGGCGCCGAGACGACGGCAATGACCTGATTAAGAGTGCCCAAGCAGCAGGCCTGACTCAAACCGGGATCACACAGAGACGAGAAGGGGGAGGAAACTGATATTTCCGATTCTGGTTTAAGTACAAGTGAACTCGTAGGCTACGAGCGAGCCAGTAAGAAGGAAGGAAAGGGAGAAGTGGCATAGTAAGGCGAAACGAGACGAGACGGAACAATCGAGATGGACAAACGGTCAAAGGGAGATGGGGCGCGGCAACGAGAAGCCGAAACGGACTATCTAGGTGAATGGTAGCAAGTATACGAAAATACAGTCAAAGGGGGGCGGGGCTGAGACATGATGACGCACGACAATACGAATTCTCCTCCAAATCCAACGGCGAGCACGACGCGACGATCAGCACGGCCAGAGACAGTATCTTGAGGGTTGGCTCAGGGGTGGTGAGAACGGATGGCCAGCGATCTTTGACATCTTGAAGGAATAAGAGAGATGGGCGATGCGACGAGCCCGGGATGTTGAGGGACAAAGGCAACATGAGCCGTGGAGATGCGCGGCCTGTCTATGGATGGCTGGGGAGCGTTTTGCGAAGGGGGTCGGTGTCGACGGCAGCCCATGGCGACGAGAGGTAAGGGCGAGTGAGGGCGAAGGAGATGGCAAGCAAGGAGAGAGGAGGGAATCGATGGCAAGGAGCGGAGACGATATGATCATATGACCGATATGGCCATGTGATCCCGAGAAATCCTGACAGTGGGACAGGAAAGTGGCAAAGCAAGCGTAGGAAGCAGCAGAAAGGCATGGGAGAGCGCACAGGTTAAACATGGGGGACCTCAAAAAGCGTGAACTTCACGAAAACATCATCCAGGGAGAGCGTAGTTGTACCACCGCTAGGGGGACCACTTCCTAATTAGGAAGGTCCAAATTTTTTTCAGGCCTTCACCGCACTCCCCCCCCCCCCCCAACGTCCTGTTCGGGATTCGGTCCCGCCACCCCCTTGGCTGTCCGGCAATAGTATTACCCGATGCTGGTTATAGGGTTTATCATCGTCATGCATTACAGTACATCTACGCACTAGCACACTCGTACTACCCACTTTGTGTCTGCGTAGCACGCTCCCTTGCAAGTTCTTCGTATAAATCTAGCACTTATTTCGGTAATTAGGCTAAGTAGTTATCGAAATAAAACGCTCTCCAAAAAAAAAGAGAAAACGCGTATCGCCACCCGACCATCCTTCTACAGTATTGGCATCCATGGCATCACACACCGCACGCCCCCTATTCCTCACAGTGGCTGGTCCCGTCACCCTGGTCACCTTCTATCATAGGCGCACTTCTTTCGGAATTGGGCACTGTACTACCGAGACCCGTACAGCTCACGTGTGGCGTCACTCGCTGCGCATCTGCACGAGGAGGAGACGAAATACGCTGAAAGCACGCGAAGGGCTCATCAAGAAGCATGGCCCGAGTAAAGAGGAGATTGAGTCGTGAGTACAGAAGTTAACAGACAGCACTCGTTTTCGTTTGGGCATTCTTGTTCGGAGGCAGCTATCTCAGGGAGCTAGATGTCCGTCTAGCCGCTTATGGATTAGCTGGGGGATTGCTGGTGGGCATTGCGATACTTCTCGTGTCTGCAGTTCGGGTTCTTCAAACGAATTTGAGGGAGCAGTGGGGAAGCGCGTGCCGAAGCAGCAGACGGTATGCTGACACGCCTCTCCACGATCTTCCGGTATCTATCACTACAACGAAGATCAGGGGTTATTAAGGACAAGGCGGAGCTCGTGTTCTGAGGATCGCTGACTCGAAAAATCCATAATATCGAGCATCGCACTGGCAGACTCGGACGCACTGACACCGCACGCCACGAGGGTAAAGTCGATCTCATTAGCGTGAGCTGACCTGTTATTGGTCCCCGATGTTATAGAATAATCGTGTCCTTTGCAATACACTGTGTTTACCGTTACCACGCGGTGATAGGGACAACTTGAATCAGCATCAGGAAAAAAAAACCTCCCGTGCTAATCGCGATAATTTAATAATAATCAAGACTAGCGAAACGCTAGCTGTCATTACAGTAAGATGTCAATAATTCTTGCTCAATATGAAAATTATCTCATATTATCGCAAATTATCAAAGTAGGTTTTTCCTGATGAGGACCCGCGCTTTCCCGGTCTCAATTTGGGAAATAGATTTGCTGCTACGGGTAGTACTTGTGGAATGAATGACAACAAATTTATTAAAGGATACCAGTCTCTAACGAGTAGTACTCCTAACATTCCATTTCCGGTGCGCATGACAGAACGCCGGTGCCACTGGAGAGGAATGCAAAACGCTCTTGGCGTGAGGGCGAATGTAAATAAAAACGACGCTTGCCACACGACGTCTCCAACTTCAGACCTGACTACCATAGAGGACTGCGGGGCGTGGATGGATTAGCAATAACGACCCATTTCGGCATTAGGCGGTGGACACTTACAAACTTGCAAAGTAAACTTGACCTGAATGTCGGGTGTGATCCAGGCTCACACTGAAAGACCCACGTTTAGTCGCCCACTACCATCCTAGATCGGGAAATACTCACCCGACGGGGGCGGGCTCTCCCCCTATCGTCTGTGACACGGAAGACTGTGCTCGCGAGTTTGCCGGATACGTTTTGTCAGCTCCACCCAGTCAACGTTCGGAGGACCAGTTGGTGATGGGATATCCCAGCTGCGCCGCAATAACGATGGCGTCCGGGTTTCCTTGTCGGTCCGTCAGCTCTGAAGTCCCAAACGGGGGGGCTAGGGATCCATCGGGGTTTGCAATGAAGTAGTGTTGCCCAGAAACTGAAACGTTAAACTTGGCCTGGAATTTCTGGGCCAAGCTCGGCTCAAGGGGGTCATCCGTGGGACAACGGTTGTCGCACGGGCCCGACGACCAGGTAGCAAATGCAATCCTGCTGCGATATTCGAGAACTCAGGGCCAGAAAATAGGGGGGCTACGTCGAACACCTGGACACGGCCCCGGTATAGACTAGAACAGCGTCTTTTAGGTTTATCATTGGGACAAGGCAACCACGACTCACGTGGTAATTTCCTGAGGACGAACAGGTATAGTTCTGATTTCCGACGCCTAACGTGACAAACTTGGCGTGTCTGTCGGAGCAACAAGCTGCTGCTGGCCTTGGGGTAGAAGTTGAGCCAGAACATATCGGCAGGAACGAGGAGGAAGTTGTCGCTCTGCGGGAAGGTGCCGCCAGGCCCGCTGTGGCTAAAGGAGAAGCTGGAGAAATGAAAGAGCGAGCATGACAAGTCGCGCCGGTGGTCAAAGGGAGTGAAGACGGGTTGCTTTTGATGAGATCCCTTCAAGTTGTACGTGGCTTTTATAGCAGATCGGCTTCTTGCAGTTTCGCTTCTCTGTCCTGATCAGCCCTTAGCTACAGAAAGGGCACAACCGGGGTATAAACCCATCCAGAAGCTTGCTGAGGGCTCGGGACACACCATTGGACCATTGGGGTGCCTTGTACACCATTTGGCGAGTCTGCGCGCATTCTACCGAATGACCGTTATCAATCGGCGTCCGTAAGTTGGTATTGTGGGTCGGGGGTTACCAAGTTAGAACTAAGCCCCGGTCACCAACCACTCAGATATCGCGGTTCCGAGTCGAGTACTGCTTGATGTGGCTAATTGGCGCTTCCTCGGAAAAATACATCCGACCAGAGCATCGTGGTCGGTTGTCTCACAGACTCCTCCGAGGAGTTAGGACTCGCCCCGCGTTCAGTTACTACTCCGAGTCCCCAGACCCACACTTATCATCTATTTGAGCCATCCCTGGGACACAGATGGCTCGGACGTAGGTGGAATGAACACGAGATGTGATCACACACAGAGCGATCACACTGTAAGACCGATTCAGTTTCTTCGCTTCGAGGGAGATCCCGTGAAGAAGTACCAATCTTCACTGCGACCATTGTTCCGAAAGCCAAGCCTTTTGTCTGCCGAAATCACATCGTAACAAGGACTGCAAAGGTCCCTACGTAACGATTTTTTTTTTTTGAATCGAGGATGGGTCTCAGCCTCTTTTTGGGTCGCCGAGGCCACTGGCAGTGACTGCGTACTTGTAGTCCGTAAATAGACCGAAGACAAGGACGGCTTGGGGGTAGTTCTCGGATCCTGGTAGCGCCGCGAAGCGTACCAGCGCCCTCGCGCTCTATACAACTGTGACAACAAGCTCGAAAGTAAAGATCTTGGTGTGCTAGTGGACGCCAGAGATAAAAGGTGGAGATAGCACCCGAGTCTCCCACATAAAGTCCTTGTTCTTTCAGTCATTCAATTCTCCAGCTTTCCCGTGCAGTCCTCCTCGCATGCCTCCGGGCGGCGGGTACGACACTTGGGCCGAGGCAGTCACACAAATGACTTTATTGATTACAGTAATTATCGTAACGGGTCATCAAAAGCACTGTATTCTCTCGATGGCAAACCAATGTAGGCGCACTTCTTCCATTTCCGAGTGCCGCAGATCTTGGACAAAGAATGTGCCAACAGACGATGATCACACTATAGATGATGCAGACAAGGCGCGCCACAAGTGGGGAACAGATCGCCACACTCTGGGTGCGCCAGTTCCGGCCCTGCTCCATTGGACTATCTCGGCTGGCGACAGCTTATAATATCTGCTCGTGTGCGGCGCACGCTCATGGACGGCGCAAGAGACCAACAGCCGTGTCAAACGACCACTGTACATCTAGAGCCCCATCACAAGAGTCGCATCAACTTGAGGTTAGTAAGGCGAAGTCACTCCGAGTCGGTGGCAGTTCCGTCCATGAGAGCCAAACTTGCTTCCTTGCGTATGAGAATCAACACTATACCTCGCCGCATATCTCCGCATATATCAGAAAGGAAGCAATGCCCAGCTTGCTCTGTTTTCTCTCCATGACGAGTACGTGAGAGGAAGGGGCGTGGGGTGTAAATCTCGACTGCGCTGTCTTTGCGTGGGTCCCGGAAGTGATATGTGATCGCTGATGACTGACGTGGTGCAGACTCAGAAGACCCACATGACGATGTCCTTCTCGAAATCTCTGTTCACCACCGACCAGCTCCTCAAAGTCCGAACCCATGGAAGTGGCATAGCTTGCGCAGTGTGCAGACGATGGGTATTCGCGTGTCATCGTTCACCTCGATTTGCGCGTCATACAGTTGCGGACAAGCAAAATTCATCAAACTCGATATCTCAGCAACCAGATTTTTTCTGGAGAAAAATAATGTCAGATCTGAACTCGGACGGCTGAAATAGCCAAAACATGGTCCCTTAATTTATTGTGTGGTTTTTTTTTGCTACGCCAAATTTTTGAGGGAATTTGAGGGAATGAAGTCAATGAAAGTCACATATTTTGGGTCTACGGAACAAAGAATTGATACAAGATCAATTAAGGACAGCCTCGATTGACATCATTGCCCTCTCAGAGACTTGGGGGTGCTGCCTTTGTTTGCAACAGCCCACGCAGCGGCCTTTCCGGTTAATCCAAGTCGATATTGCACTCATGAATCGCCAAGAGTGATTAAGGTTGCCGCGGTCCGGTTCGGTCCGGTTCGGAGCCCCTTTTTCCGAACCCCGAACCGGACCGGGTCCGGTTCGGGGCTCTCAGGCCGAACCTCGAACCTCTCAGAGGTCTGGTCCGGTCCAGGTCTGGTTCAGGGCTCAACGTGGCTGAACCCCAAACCCGAACCCGAACCCTCACAAAAATTCTGAAAAAGCTCTAAAATTTTATAGAAGCCTTACAGCTACTCTACTCGTACTTGCACCTACGTGAAACGCACACCCGTGCTCACAATTATAAGTACTTGTTCCGCACCGTGACCACAAGGTCCTACTTTTGGCCTTGAGCTGAAGCTCTGCTCCAGATCTCAGCAACCAACATGACCAAAGCGTTCGCATGCAACTGGCCAGCTCGGCTTACAAAGTGTGGAGGGTTGGACGACTTGAGGCCCGGGCTTGAGAACACTGACATGTTGGTACTCGATGAGGGCAGATAACCGCCGTCTGACGGTGGCGGTAGCAAAAGGTTTTGAGGAACGCGTGAGCGCCTCTGAGGTGGGCAGACTCGGAGCCTGCACCACCTTTTGAGGTCGCATTCAGGGTAGTCTGCAGACAGATAACTGAGATAAGTGGAAGGAGCCGCAATGGGCATGTCAAAGTGCGGGCCCGTCAAGAGTGACGTCCATCTAGTCTGCATGTGTAGTTGTTGCCGTGGTTCGTTGTTCTTGCGGAGCAGCTTGGGGTTTTCTTGTTCGAGCTGGCGGATGCCCAGGGTCGGTGGTGGCAGCGTGGCGACTTGACCATCCCGCCGTTGCATCGTCATCATTGTCGCGCCACTGCCCATCCCGCCCCTTCGTCGTCGCACCATCCCATCGTCGTCCGTGACTGTCGTCGTTGATGTCGCGATGTTGTCACGCTGTCGTCGTCACCTTACCATGGAAGCCCCACCGTCACCATCCCCATCGTCTTCGTCGTTCGCAGCTTGTATCAATGCACGGTCCTGCTGCGACTGGTTTGTTGTTATGGGCTTGCGGGGCATGGAGGTGGCAGTGGCGCAGTTGGGAGACCATGTGGGGCAGCGGCTTTGGCGTTGATGATGGCAGGTGTTATGCCAGAGCAACTGTGTCAGTGTGCCTGCAATAATTGTCAGTGCGCTGTAGCTTGATTAATCATAATAGACTGATACTTATCTACTTTGAATTTGCGGGGGTGGCACTGTCGGCGGTGTACTGGCAGATGCACGCAGGCTTGTATAAAGGTAATAGTTATTAGTTAGTAGGGTGCAATGGGGCGGACAGATTCGGACTCACGACCGTGTTTGATGATGTGTCAACGGCTGGAGCAGCTAAGCAGCAAGGGTGGTGTTGGCGTGGGATGTGGGTGCCACGGCGGTCGGGTGGCAGTGGATCAGAATCAGAACGTTCAGGGATATAGATATACCAATACATTTTTTTTTCTCCCATTCCGGGCTTGCACGTCGGTCCATTATGGAAGAATAGGAATAGTGTACTCAAAAAGTGGAGATGACGGGAGATGAACCGGGGAGGACGATACGTGGGAGGCTTTTCCCACGTTCTGACCAATCAACGTCAACAATGAACCTGACTTGCTTTTTCTTGTGCCTTTTTTTTGTCTCCAGCAGCTGTTCGTTCCGCTCCGTTGTCTTTCCCTGTTACTCCCCTGCCGCTGTAGTAGCAAGCCACAATCTGTACAGCACCGGGTTTTTTCCCGTGCACCATGCCTCCTCGCAGAGGTGAAGCCGACGATCTACGGCAGGCACCTTCTTTGGTGCCGTCGTGCTCGCCGTCTTCTCTGCAGTGGAGCGTGCGAGCGGTACGATGATGACTAGCAGCACCACCACCAACGACGCCAGCCACAAGCGGTTTGGGCTTCCCACCTCGGCTGCGCGTGATCCCTACCGTGACGACTCCGATTGTAACGTCTACCACGGACGTTTGCCTGACTTAGGCTTCTTTGTGTGTGGCGATCCGATACGAGTAGTAAAGTCGGTTAGCGGGGGTCTGAGGATGATGAGCCGGATGGGGAAATAGACGTTCCTCTGGTCCTGCTTGGTATCCGTGAAGGTCGTCTCCTTGCTCGACTCCGATAGGTAGGTCAGGGAGAATCTTCAAGTCGTCCCAGTCGTCGTGATCAACAACGTAGAAGGATTTGTAAGGACGTGCGACTCGTTCGTTGAGATATAAGAACACTCGGTGACACGTAGCGTTCAAGGGGTATTCCACTGCCCACAGGGGACTCGGGATAAGTCATGGGGATCCCTGGTCTAAGGGGATATGCCGGACGACTCACTAAAAGGGGAGACTCCCTCTAGCGTAGATGTGGATAGGATGAGTGGTATTCGAAGAAGACCAAGATACCGTTCTTGGTCTTTAACTCGGAACTACTTATACAGATACGCGCGGGCTTTCAAGCGCCGCTTCAGGTACTACTAGCCTATAGCGTAATAGAGCAAACCCTAGTACAGCTATCCTAGTAGTGAGTCATGATCTGAGCCGTTATCGTACACTATCACATGCGCCGGAGCTTACCTGGCTGACTGATCAACTAAGTCCATGACTATATGCTGCTGACGCGGTGTCATACCCTTGTACGTCAGTGTCTACTTCCGGGCCGAAGCGCTCCGTTAGTCCGAACCGTAACATCACCCCCTTCTCAGGGTCGAGCCCCCAGGTCGACCGCCCTGCAGAGCCTCCCTTATGAGGGCAACTCGCTGTCCCTCCTCCACTCCGGGGCGATAGGACTCCTGTTCGTTTTGGATGCGCCTGATGGCGTTGGCTCGCTGGAGTCGGATGACGCACTGGCGGCGGGTTAGTCCGATTCGGTCTAGCTCGTCGATCTTCTTCCTCAGCTCCTCCTCTTTGGCTGCGTACCCAGCCTGGATGCAGCGGTATCGATGTACTTCCGCTGTGAGGGTTAGGTCTTTCATGCCCAGCAGGGCTGTGTCGACCGCCTCTTTGAGCTCCCCTTCCCGATCGAGGTACACTAGGTCGTCGTTGTTGTAGGGGTTGGACGGGGTGTTGTCGTAGTTGGGGGCTGCGTGCACCGACTTTCCGTACTGCTGGTCGCTGCCTCGTCGGTAGGCGAGGACGAATGGGTCCGCCGTAAAGACGAGCTGCGTATACCGAGCTGGGTGCAGCCTCCCCTGAGCGTCATGAATCTGGAAGGGGATGTAATGGACTCCCCTGTTGTGTTGGTACCCATGGGGTGGCGGTGTTTCCACCCTCTGTCGGGAAACTGGACTGTGGCTCTCCACACGATATCTGTGGAGCGCAGGGTCGAGTAGTTTGCTGACATAGTGAGAGGTTCCCCGTCCGAGGAGCATAGTGGCGGGGTTTCTTCGCTCGTTGTGGTGAGGTGATTCCCGTAAGTGAGATGCTCGTTGAGGGGGCAGTGCTCTTGGGAAAGATACCGGTCATAGTCCCGGTCTTCTTGAATCGCAGCTTCATCCGTACGGGAAGGTGGTCGTGTCGGTATGTAGGTCGCAAACGTTGTGCTTTCTGTATGAGATGGCGCAGGCGACGGGTCTCGGGATCCCACTGCGGTGACTGAGGTCGCAGAAACGAGGGATGGTACGGGGGATACTGGACGACTGATTCTTGGGTGAAGGGGCTGGGGAATCGACAGGGGTGACGATGGCGCGTTCTGGATGATGAGGTCGGGCTGGACGGCAATTGGGAGTAGGTCGTCGAGGACATAGTGTACTTCTACAGCGGGCATCGAGGTCTGAAGTAGTATGAGTGGAAGGGAGAGTAGAAGTGGGGAATGGGGACGTCCTTTCCAAAATCCCTGCGCTTATATGTGTTTCTCGAGCGGGGTTTGAACGTTTGAAGTTCCGAATCGCGTCATCGGCGAAGACGTCATCTTTCGAGACCCACTGATTATCCGAGTCGGGGTATCCACGCCATTTGACCAGGTATTGCAATTTCTTGCTTCTGCCGGATCGCCGAGAGTCTAGAATCTTCTCGACTTCGTATTCTTCTTCTCCGCCTACTAGATCCGGTGGTGGGCGCTGATAGTTTGGACCGTGTGTGGGAGTTTCGCGATAAGGAGTCAGAAGGTCCGTGTGGAACACTGGGTGGATGCTCCACTGCGTGGGAAGTTCTAGGCGATAGTTGACTGCGGACATCACCTGTGTGACCTTAAACGGGCCATGTCTTCTGGGCGCAAGCTTTGCGGTTGGCTGGTTGGTCCGGAGGTGGCGCCCTTCGAGCCACACGAGGTCGCCTATCTGGTATTTGGGCGTATCTTTATGTTTGATCCACCCCTGCTGCGCTTTGATCATCAGTTCCTGGGCGCGCGCTCTAGCCTTTCTGAATTGTTCTAGACGCAGCGCCACCTGTGGAATAGGGGAGGGTCTGTCCGTCCAGTCAGCGCGAGGGTTATACCCCATGAGGATGTTGAAGGGAGAGGATCTCGTAGTTTCATTGGGCCAGTTGTTGTGCGTGAATTCCGCCATTGGTAGGTAGTGTGTCCAGTCGTCTTGTCTCTCGTTGACCCAGAAGCGCAGGTACTGTTCTAGCCACTGATTGGTGCGTTCTGATTGTCCGTCTGTCCGCGGGTGATAAGCCGTTGAGATGTTCTGTTCTATCCCTAAGATCCGGCATAGTTCACGGGTGAACTTGGATGCGAAGCGCGGGTCCCTGTCACTGATGATGCGCGCTGGTAATCCGAATCGGGAGAAGACGTGGGTTACATACAGGGCTGCGGTTCCCTCTGCGCTTATTTCTTCTTGGCATGGGATGAATATTGCCGCTTTTGAACAGTCGTGGTCTGTTACCGTCAGTATCGAGTCACAGTCGTCGGAGACGGGAGTTTGGTGATGAAGTCTAGCGCAATGGTCTCGAACGGGGCTGCTTCCTGTCTTGGGTAGATCGGCTGTAGAGGGGCGCGTGTAGGCCTGTTATTGACCTTGATCCGTTGACAGTTCGCGCAACCTTTGACGTAATCCTGTGCTTCTTGTCTTAACCCCGGCCACCAGTAGTATCTCTCGACCATTTGGATGGTTCGGCTTATTCCGGGATGTCCATGGACTGGGGGGTCGTGATGGGCTTGTATAATGTGTCGCCTTTCGTGTTGGTCTCCAGTGACTACGCGACGTCCTTCTTTATACCAGGTTCCCTCTATCTTCTTCAATCGGTGCGGGTCAACCCATTTCCGAATTGCTTCTTCGTCTTGGACGTAGACGGGATTGGTCGTTTGCATCTCGAGGACGTTGACAGTGTTTTGAGTGCGAACGGGGTTGTCTGTGGTGTCGATTTCTGCTGCTCTTACGAAGACGTGGTCTGGTAGAACTGTGACTTGTTCATTATCACGTTCCCCTTGGTCGTAGTCAGGCTGTCTAGACAAGGCGTCCGCTCGTCCGTTTGCTGTCCCTTTGATGTGGTGAATCTCTATGTCGTACTCAGAGAGTTCGAGTACTTCCCTGGCTACCCGTCTACTGATCTTTTGCGGGGATCTCCAGTACTGTAGGTTCATATGATTGGAGAATACTTTGATCTTATGCGGAGATCCTGCTAGGTATTGTCTCCAGTTTCGTAATGCCTTGACGATAGCTAAGAGTTCTAGGTCGTATATGTCGTAGTTTCTTTCTGCTTCGTTGAGGGTGCTGGAGTAGTAGGCGATGGGGTGTCGTTTGTTGTTTGCTGTGCGTTGGAGGAGTACTGCTCCGACTGCATATCCTGACGCATCTACTTCTAGTTCGAATGGTGTGTCTAATTCCGGGTGTTTGAGTACGGGTTCTTCGGTGACTATGATTTTGAGTTTGTCGAATGCCTGTTGTTGTTCCGTTCCCCATTGCCAATCGGTGTCTCTTCATGTTAGCTTGTTGAGTGGTCGTGCGTGTGTGGCAAAGTTTCGGATGAAAGCGCGGTAGAAGTTGCAGAACCCTAGGAATGATCGCACCTGTTTTACGGTTTTGGGGACTGGCCAGTCTCGTATTCCCGAAACTTTGACGGGGTCCATGCGAATCACCCCCTTTTCAATGATTACCCCCAGGTAATCGAGGGATGAGGAGTGGAAGGTGCATTTCTCCGGTTTGAGATAGAGGTTGTGTTGTTCCAGTAGGTCTAAGAGGTCGTGTATAGCGTCCGTGTGTGCCTGTTCGGTAGTCGAAGTAGCGATGCCGATGTCGTCCATATAGACGCGAATGACGGTCCCTTTAGTCTCGTGATACTCAATGAGGGGTTTGCATATATAGTTCATCATGGCTTGGAAGGTGGACGGGGAGTTTGTCATGCCAAAATACATAACCCGGGGTTCGAAGAACCCTCGCTTAGTTTTGAAGGCCGCTTTGTGTTCGTGTCCAGGCTTGATACGGATATTGCAGTAACCCCATCGGATGTCGAACTTGGAGAATATCCAGCCTCCGCTGAGGTCTGCGATAAGTTCGGGTATGAGCGGGAGAGGGTATTGGTTGCGTATGGTCCATTTGTTGAGTTCGCGATAGTCCTGTAAAGGGCGTAGTTTTCCGTCCTTCTTTTTTGACGAAGAAAAATGGGGATGCGTACGGCGATTTAGAAGGTCGTATATACCCTTTAGCGAGTTGTTCGTCAAGGAATTCGTCCAATGCTTTTTCTTCCGTTTGGTTGAGAGGGTAGATTTTGCAGTTGATGGAGTCGGGTGCATCCGGTTTGAGTTCGATCTCGTGGTCCCAAGGTCTAGAAGGGGGAAAGCGTTGAGATTCTTCTTCGCTGAACACTTTGGCGTGATGTCTGTATTCCTGTGGAATTTCCGTCTTCTTTGTGTATTGTTGTGCCGATATGGCCAATTCTGTTGCCGTGGTTCGTATGCGTATTGATTCGTCCTCTTCAAGCTCCCGCACGATGCTGTTCTTGTTTTCTTCGTCTATTTTGGTGACGATTCGTCGGATCTCTGCGGTGGTTGCTCTAAGGTCGAACGATTTCTTTGGATTGACCGTTCGTATGATGATGGGGTATTGCTTGGTATCCATGGTTGCGGTTGCCCAGTGTATTCTTGGTTGGAAAGTGGCGAGCCATGGGTATCCTAGTATGAGATCTTCGCCGCCGACATTGGTGACTAGGAACTGGATATCTTTAAGCTTTCCGTCAGTTTGTACGTTAAGGGCGACGAAGTGGGTGATTTTCCCTCCTTGGTTGTGAGTTCCGTCAATATTCCAAATGTTGCGGGGAGCTTCTAGCTCCTGGGTTCCTAAACCCATTTTCTTGACGAATTCCGGATGTATGAAGTTGTGAGTGGCTCCGGAGTCCACTAATGCTTTCCTTTCGGCCTTGAAGTTACTCGTGCGTATCGAAACTGGGACATGCATAGATCGATAGCGCGTTATGAACGACGAGTTACAATTTGAAGCCCTCACCCAGGCGTTGGGTTCAGGCGCTCTGAAAATCCTGCCTCCCATCATATCCTTTACAAACATCTCCTTCTCCTCCTCTGGTAGCGATGCGATTCTCCCCATGATGTCTTCTACGTTGGACTGGGAGGTTCCTCTGTTGGCGTGGACTGGTTCGTCTAGGTCGATGAGGGGTTCTTCGGCTACGCTTTGAGGGGCTGTGGGGATCTCTTCGATATAAGCTCCCCGGCCTCGATAGCCTTCCTGGGTTGCATCTGTAAAGTGGAGGTGTCAAAGCTGTCAAGGAACGGTCTGGACCGGTCCTTGACAGCTTTGACAGGTACCAGTTTCACAGATGTGGTTACAATCCCGTGAGAAGTGGCCTTTCTGGTTGCGAGTTATAGCAAGTTACGTCCCTTGTGTTATCACTCCCCTTCCGCCCCCTCTGCCGCGGTTGATAAAGCCCCCCTTGGCGCTAAGGAGGGGCGCCTTGAGTTGCGTTCCTCCACTGCATGGCGTTATGCGGGTCTGTCTTCTGATCCGCAAGGCGCGCGCGGATCCTTCCTGGGGTTGTGTCCATGGCATCAGGATGGTTTCGATATTGCTGCCACCTTGTTGTCGCTGGGGCGGTTGGAATCGAGGGTTGGTTCTGGCGGGTCGCGCTGTTGTTGTTGGGGTTGTCTCCCAAAGCCGTCGACTCGTGCTTTAAGTGGAGGTACCTTTCTGCTGCTCTATGAGCGCGCTTCCACTGCTGGTAGTTGTGGGCTGTGGTGGAACTGGTAGGCATTGCGATTAAGTCATGGGGAATCCTCTGGTGAATTTGTCGAGGACTAGTGGTTCGTCTAGGCGGTATTTAGCCTGTCGAACTAGTTTCGAATTTAGTGACGTAGCTGTCAATGTTGTCCCCGTCATCTTGAAGCTCGGTCCAGTTCTACTCTTGCGGATCTGTTCCATATTGTCCGGAACGTCCTTTGAAGGCTAGCTCTACTCCGTTCCATAGCCATTCATCAGTCTTGTTAGGTGAGCGTCGAGCCATTTCGTGGTTTCAGTGGCCCATTCATCGACGAGTGGCCACTGTATGTAAGTGAGGAACATCATTGCTTTGATGTACGGGACCCTCA